>CBVK0102686840.1:0-10399 GCA_900067695.1 Picea abies | reverse complement strand
AATTACTGACATGATTAATCCACAATGGGGATTAATCCTATGAATAAAATAACAATAATAATAAGAACACTCTTTGCAGTTACATTATTTCAACACAAACCTAGAGGGGAGTAGGGTATGTACACCTCCATAGACATTAGCAATCAAATTGTTGTGCATAGGGAGTCCCTTGTCCCACAAACAAGGGGTATCATACACCAATTTTGTTTCTCGCATGGTCGTGATCTTAAAATTAGATTATTATTTTTATTAGTAATAGTTTTTGGAAAAAGTAAACTAAGTTGGACCAAATTATGTAAATTTTGACACTTTACTAAAATAGCTCCAAAGGCATTTGGTGTAATTTTTCTTATTTACTGTATTCTTCGATAATTTATTTCTTTTAATTAGTCTCCATTGCGAGTGTGCATAAAATGACACTTACACCTCTTTATTGTAACTTTCTTGACTCATAAATTTATATTCTTCATTATTACCATCAATGAAACACATTCAACGACAATCAATTCCCTTATTCAAGTTATCTTTAAAACCCATGTCTATGTTTTATGTTTTAAGATGATAATGACGTTGAAATAGAATAAAAAATAAAATTATACTACATGCAAAATACAAACCAAAAATAAATAATAACATTTAAACCTAATAGTATATACAATCTCCCCATAAATATCATTTAAATACTACAAGATATATACTCTAGACAAATAACTATGATATATAATATACTATAAGGAATAACATATCTATTATAGTCTACTATATACTAGCTATATATCTTAATCTAGTTATTGAATTAATGAACTAGACCAAATGTTGTGTGTTCTAATTAATGTGTTTAGTTTTTTTTTAATCTAGTCTAGTTTATTTAAGCTTGTTTTGCATAGATAAATATATTAACAACACCTTTTTATCACATATCCATTTTATGTTGCAATGTTTGCCAAAATCCAACTAAGTTGAATTTTGCTACATTATTAAAGTTTTAACTTATTCTCCACCAATTGTTTACTTTTAATTAATTTGAAATGTCTATGCACATAAAAATACACTTAGATCTCTTTACTTTTATTTCTAAGTTGAATTTTGGTACTTTATTAAAGTTTTAACTTATTCTCATCAATTGTTTTTTTTAAATTAATTTGAAATGTCTATGCACATAAAAAGATATTTAGACTTTTAATTTAAACTTTATTCTTCATTTTATGAATGTAATTTTTTTTTTTTAAAGATATATAAAAAGAAAAATTTGAATTTTTGGAAAACAGAAAAACAACCAAAAAAGTACTTAACAAAAATGGTTAAAATTGTTGTAATGAAGTTAGACTTGTCCAAAGCTTATGACAAATCTTACTAGTTATACATCAAATTGATTCTTCCACATATTGGATTCAATATTTTTTAGTGAGGCAAAAAAAAAATGCATTGTTTAACATCAATTTCCTTTGTTTTGTTAATAAGTAGGTGTAATTTCCTTTGTTTTGTTAATAAGTAGGAACACCTCAAGGTTTTTCAACCCTATTAGAGGGTTGTGGTAGGGGTGACCCCAATCCCCTTTATTATTCCTTTTTATAGTTGAAGGGTTAAGTCGAGCAATTGCTAGATATAAAAGGATATGGGTACTTTCTAATTCAAAGATGGGAAGAGATTTAGTTTGGTCATACTTTACATTTATGAATGATGTCTTTTTATTTATAAAAGGGAATTTGAAGAAATAAAAAAATCAAAAGATATTGTTTTGTACAACTTAGTCACAGGTATAGAAGTCTACACTTTCACATAGTAAACATTTATTTCAAATATTGAATTTTTTTTCCTGTATTTTTTTACAGAGGAGGAAGAATAGGGTTCTAACAAAATGATTCACATCTTCTATTCCATGAAAAAAAACGCAAAGGAATTTTATCAATAGAAGCACGATGTAACATTAATGCAAAAAAAACACAATATCATTTCATGTTTTCTCAATAACATTTAATGCAAACGTTTTCTTCATACACCCTTTTCTGTCCAAAAGTCATACAAGTTTAAGGAATATCAATAAAATTCCAAGCAAGTTTAATGAATATCAATAAAATTGCATTGCGGATCAGCTCAATTTCGATTTTCAATGAATATCCAGATGCCTTCGCCGCCTTCGTCACTACTGTCTTCGCCGCCTTCGTCACTAGTGTCAACAGTGTTTTCGCCGCCTTCGTCTTCCTGTTTGCTGCCTTCCTCGTCCTGTTTCCCACCTAAATTTCCTGCCTTCGCATATCGAAGACAGTACTCTAAAATAAGCAGCCAAAAATAAATGAATGATAAACATAAATAGCATAGAATACATTTCACCGAAACGTCTATCAATCTTCTAGTGCTTTCACTCATAAAGGGTATAGTTTTTACTGCACTAGTACAACTAGTGTAAACACTGAACAAATTCCACAAGAGATTTTTAGATACGATAAACAATTAATTCAGAAAAATACGTTGGAAAAAAAGTAATTCAGATTAAGAGTATAAATACGTGAAGTGAAGAAATTTTTAGATACGATGGACAATTAATTCAGAAAAAGGCTTTTGGAAAAAAAGGTAATTCAGATAAAGAATATAAATACGTGAAGTGAATCAGAAAATTTGTTGGAACATATTTCCAATGTAAATTAGGACAAGCATCGATGAATCTACCTTTCACTTTCTGGTCATAAGCCTCCCTGTCCTGCAGCATTAAAGCCCCAGCCTCCCCATTTAAAGGATCCTCTGGATTAGGATACAACAGAAGTTGAGGAAGAAATATTTCAAATACATTCAAGAGATCTGCAAATGCAATGAAGAAGTAAGCAATAGATTGACTAAAAGAACGAGGATGATAAATCGCTGTAAACCTAGATGAAAAACTGAGAAACTAAGAGGCTCTTTCCTTAGTAATCACAAAAACAAACTCACTTCTTGAAGTAATAAAGAAAAGGTGCATGGTTAATCTGGTTATTTCTTCCTTACCATATGTTGGATACCAGTTCTGTTCAAGAACATCAACACAAATAGAGCCAACTCTGAAGTGCCAAGCAAATGAAACCTAATTAGGAAAATAACAAATTATCATGTTTAAAATGATAAATCAAATGGAAGAATTAGGGTGACCTAGGACCACCAATTTTGAGTCTCACCACAATTTTGAGTCTAGCAAAAAAATTTTGAGTTTTGTTTGGCAACAAAATTTTATGTTTGCTAAGAGATTATTACTTGAAATGCATAGAGTACAGATAGCTCTTTCATGTATCTCAGATAGCAACACCAAAATAGCCTAGCCAAGTGTAAAATTTTCTCTTATGCTGTTAAGTTATATAAGTTGTAAAATTTTCATGTATCTCAGATAGCAACACCAAAATGTCCCACCAGCTTCTTACATGCCACGCTTCAGACTGCATGCAAACTACAAACTAGAGTTCCATGAATATGTACCCCTGCATACCGAGGACAGAGAAAGGGGTGGGGGATATCCTCTTCATTTGGCTATTGATTGGGAATTACCTTTGTGACCGGGGTCCATTCGAAGCTAAATGACCATCTCTTGAACTTCTTCTAACAATAAGTGGGAGTGCAACAAAAATTATATTGGTAAAACTCATACCAATTGAAAGTCTCTGTAGAATTTTTCAAAAGGTCTTATTCACCTACAATAACCTCTTCTTCAATATGTGACAAAAAAATTCCGAAGATTGAAATTTTAAACCAAAACAATTTCTTTATTAAAATAAATCAGATATGTGAAGTGGAAAAATACTTTAAAACAATTTCTTTATTAAAATAAATCAGATATGTGAACTGGCAAAATACTAAAACATTTTGGTAGTTTGGAATGGATACTTACATTGCATCAATATTGGGGTGGTAGATCTTATTTGAAAAACTAATAGATGGTGATTTGTATGGATAATCAGAAGGTACTTCCACACGAACCATCCACACTCCATCTTGATAAAGACCTATTATCAGTACAAACAGTGAATTCTGTTTAGCATCCCAGCAATCCATTCATTAAAAAATTAAACAGTAATCAATAATTTAAAGTTGTAGCAGAAAAACTCAGGTCACAACACCATTTCATACACGAATAAACTAAATAATGGAGAAGCTAAGAACCCATCACCAAATATAAAGTTCAGGTCGAGACTCAGACTAAGAAAAAAAGTGAGACAAACAAGTCTACTGTTATTAATAATCTCCAAAAGCTGAAGTAAATAATCTACATGTAAAATGGGCTGTGCCAGCTAATTGATCTGTTGATATGAAATAGATTCCAGAAGCACCAAACCCATTTAATTATTTCTTTTATGAGACATGCAGAGAGGAGCCCAAAGTTCTGTCATCTTTCGTACTTAAGAAAACTCTAGCCCTGTATTTTTTTTCTTTGAAATTACTCAGTTTGTCACCAAAATAATTAAGGAGAAAAAGAAAACAGTTAACTCTTATCTAGTTCATTCTAGTTTCAATAGAATCTAACCTGGTTTACTCAACATAGACCTCACTGTATTTTCTACACAAAAGATATATAATTAGCTATCAAGTTACCTTAATCAACATTATGTGAAGAAGCTACAAGATTGTCACAAATAACACAAATTCCCTTGATCAATTCTAATAAAGGTACATATAACTTTAGACTAATATAAAAATGACTCTGCTATTGTTTGCAAACTCTGCTATTGTTTGCAATCAGATAATGTAGTATTGGAAGTAAAACAAAAGAAGTTTCATTATCAAATTTCCCATCAATCAAATAGAATTATAGTTTTAATTAAAAATTTTGAACCAGCCAAGCTTCCAGAATATTGAATATTCTGGATGAGAAAGGGAATGCGAACAGGAAATAAACTATAAACAGGTATCCTGTTAGCATAGCACTGTAAAATTACAAACTAAGAAAAGAAGAATATGTAAAACAACAGAGTATCACAATACTCCAACGAAACGTCATAAACTATTTTGCCTTAACAAAACAATTTCCATTTTACTAAATTATTATCTCTGAATTGGGGCATTTCTTATCATAACTCGCATAATCCATGTCTCTATTAAAACCCAAGAAAATAAAAGAAGGAAAACAATGAAAGTGTAACTTACTGTCTTGAGGTCCCTTGAACTCCACTAAGAATTTATTGGTTGAATTCTCGATGGGCTCCACTTTAAAGCCATTCATCATACTGCCCTAACGACAGACACTTTCCATATGAGATATAATTTACAAAAGTGTTGATTTACAGGCCCATAGAGCTATAATTTACAGGCCCAAGAATCGCATAAAGCTTGCATTTATCAAGAAGAAGGAAGAAAACCATCATTATCACATTAAGTTACAGTAACTCCAACCCATAAAAGATACCCAGTCCAACAAGAAAAAAAAAGCTTGCATTTATGAAGAAGAAGGGAGAAAACCATTATATCACATTACGTTACTGTAACTCGAAGCCATTACAGATACCCAGTTGAACAAGAAAAAAGAGGATAGTATTCGCAAATGATATTATGAGAATGGTTTTGAAACTTACAGCTTCGTGATATCTTTATCCCTGCGCATGCATGGAGAACACATGGTATTCAATTGAAATAAAAAACTGTTGAAGGCAAATAGCCAACAGTGCCTTTCAATTTCTTCTTGCTTGTCTTCGATCCTCCGAGGTATTATAGATGTTGTTGGCCCATGCAGCCTATAATCCACCACAGCGTTCTGAGAGCTCACGAATAAACTCTCGGGTGGTGGGATTTCGATAATAAGTTTTCCGTTGTAAAAACAAGAGGGAAATGAAATCATAATAGAAGAAGAAACGGAAGAATCCTCAAGCGGTGTGATGTGAACACAATCTGATTCAAACGGTAAGAATACGTATATAAAATACGCTCGAAAACTAGATATACATATCTTTCAAAGATGAATGCAGACTTCAACGTGATTTCTTTTCATA
Source organism: Picea abies (assembly GCA_900067695.1). Lineage (NCBI taxonomy): Eukaryota > Viridiplantae > Streptophyta > Pinopsida > Pinales > Pinaceae > Picea > Picea abies. Next base: position 4,457 of record CBVK0102686840.1, on the reverse strand, counting down.
TTTCTTATGGGAAAATGTTTTCTAAAATCATTTTGAAGTTTTATAGTAAAAATACATCACATATGAAATACTTATTTTAAAGAAATTAATAACCAAGTATTATATTCAAAATACTTTTATATATTCATGTCAGGTTATAATGTATAACATATGTTACATTCTGATTGAGAATTATGTTATAAATTAATAATTAAATTTTGTAATAAAAACATATTTATATAAATTATATTAGATCAAATTGTATAATTAATAAAATAAATTAAAATTAAAATATTTAAATTAAAAAATGATTTTAACCATATATTATTACAAATGTTATCATTTTTCTTATATCTATAATTTTAATAACAATCTTTTATTATAATTAGGTTATTTATTTCTTTCAACTTTAATTAAAATTTATTTAATTTATTTTAATTTATTAACTTTGTAAATAAAAATTATTCTTTATATTGATTTTTTATTTTAAATTATGTTTAGCTTATTTACCTTTATTTTTTTTCCTAACTTTTTTATTTAGATATAAATTTTAAGAAATAGTATTTTGTTTGAAGATTTGTTTTCTTCTTTTCTCTAGTCTCTATTAAGTATTTTTTTAATTTTCAATTTGATTGTCCAAGCTTTGTATTCTATATGTTTTGTAATTAAATTTGAAGTTTTGAATTCATTTGTTGTATTAAACTAATTTTTTAGTTTTCAATTTGATTGTTTGAGTTTTATTTTATTTTTCGTCAAAAAAAACTTATTTTTTTTTTCGTAAAAAAACTTATTTTTTTTTCGTCAAAAAAACTTAATTTTATTCATCATTGACAAAACAGAGCTCAAGTAATTAGCATAAAAAACATAGTTATGGAAGCATGTATCTATAGGATATAGTGTATTTGTCTCAATAAGTTCTTTTCAACAAGTTGATTGCAATTTGTACACATATTCTGTTATGATCTGATAGCTGAATATCCAAAACAAAAGAGAGATTAGTTTGGTTGTATGGTGTCATCTATGAAAGGCCTATGGTAGTATTCATAGACCTCCACACCCGCCATTTATGTGATGTGCTAGCTGCCAAAATGGAGTTGAAGCCCATTTTTTGATAAAGAGTCTGCTAGCTAGTTGCGTTCCCTATATACATGAGAGAGAGTGTAAGTATCAAATGAGTTCAAAATTCTGAAAATTTCCTCCAATATTGGCAATAAAAGAATATAATGACATATTTGAGTTTTCCGAGACCACTTGATAACATTTAAAGAGTCGCCAAAGAGTCGAATAGGGATCTCTTTTTCTACTGCAAATTGTAAAAGGAGCTTTAAGGACATAAGCTCAATAAAGGTGTTTGATCCCACTCCCAATCCCATCTTGATTTTGAAGAAATGTGTATTTGTAAGATACAAAACCACACCACCCCCCGCCCCCCACAATTTTGTTGGTCATTATGTGAAGCACCATCAAAGAAGGCCCAAGGATAGATGCGGTTAATAGATTCAGGAGAGATAATTAAGACAATGAGAGAGAATTTCTCCTATGGAAAATGAGAGAGGATTGAGAGACCCTGAGTTGCAATGCAATATGGAAGAGAGGCCCGATCCTGAAATATAGCTTTGTTACGGGATAGCCAAATGCCCCAACAAATTAAAAGGGGAAGATCTTTTATCTTTGTGTGTGCTTGGTCATGGCACTAGGCATGCCAAGCCAACTCCACTGGGGATCGTTCCAAATCATAACTTGAATAAGACAAAGTGCAATTTCCTCCCATACCCTTTGGGTGAAATGACAATTAATGAAGAGGTGCATACAAGATTCATTTTCCCCTTTGCAGAGTGGGCACCAACTGAGGCCTGCTATGCTTCGCTTCCTCATATTGTCCCAAGTTGGTATTTTGTTATATAATACACACCACATGAAAATCTTATATTTTAGTGGGTATTTTAACTTCCATAGCCCTTTCCACCACCATCTTTGGTCCCTGTGCAAAAATTGGACATTTAAAGAGATATATCCCAGTTTTGGAGTATAGATCCCATGGCGAGATTTTTGCCATACTAATTCATCATCTCTATAAATAATTCAAATATGACCCAATCAAAGAGCCATCGTGTAGTTGTTCCATAGAAGGGATTGATTACCTTCATTCCAAAGGAATCAACACCCAACCATCCTTGTTGCCAAATTGAGGTGAAATTTGGATCTGATACCTATGATATGAAGTGGATGTCCTGCTCATGAAGAGAGTCTCCGATTTCACTAGGGAGAATATGAGATTGTCCACTACCTAGTCAAGGGTCGACCCTAATCCTAACTTGATTCCCTCTACCAATACACCAGGCCAGATGACCACCTATGACAAAGAAATATGAGATCACCGATTTCCAAATAATAGAACTACGGGGATGTGATTTTTCTGGTTTCCGAATCCAATATTCAATAGAATCTGACCTGATGTATTTATGATAAGAAAACGTAGTCCACAAGCTGGTAGATGATATCAAACACCATCCAACTTTGGCGGCCAGTGCTTCTGAGAAGAGGAAGATATTCTTCAATACCCATCAACCTAATGCCTTTAGGCATGCAGGACAATCCCATTTCACCCATGGAAGGGTATGATGATCTTGTGTACCCGACCAAATAAACCGGAAGCAAATTCTTCAGGCCTTCTCACATATACCCTTGGGGATCCAGGCTAGGGACATCCAATAGAATGAGATGGCTTCCAGGACTGATTTGGCCAAGGTAATTTTGCATGTTCTGGATAGCCACCTGAATCTCCATCCTTTGAGGCATTTTCCCAACTTGGTCAGAAGCCAACGCCAGTCATATTTGTGATATTCATTTGGTTTAAGATGAAATCCCAAGTATTTGATGCCTTCTGAGAAGTCAATGGTTGGGAAACGGAATTTTTTTTTATAATGATCTTCCATGGATGCCTCCATACTTTTGAAGGATAGAGTCGATTTCTGAATATTGATGATCATTCTAGCGACATCTTGAAACAATTTGAGAATCCCTGCAAGTTTTTCAACATCCCTCAATCCCCCATTGCAGAATATGAGGATATCATCCATAAATAGGAGGTGAGTGATTCAAAGCCCTGATCCAGTGGAGATTCCTTGAAAGTCCCCCAAATAAAAAACCTAACTGATAGCACGACTTAGACTTTCTGCGACTAGTAGGAAGAGTAGCGTGGAAAGGGGGCATCCTTGTCTTAAGCTTCTCTCGAAATGAAAAAAAGGGGAGGCGATACTATTGATGAGGAATGAAAAAGAAATAGAGGATAAGAATGTGATCACCCACATGATGAAAGGAAATTCAAACCCCACATGGGTGAGGTGGAGTCTGATGAAGGACCAATTTACATGGTCAAAGGATTTAGATAAGTCAATTTTCAGAATAGCTCCTCGTGACTTTGTGGTCTTTAAACTGTGAATCCTTTCTTGCGCTACACCAATTTCTTGATGAATCTGATGCCCCTCCAAAAATCCAAATTGTTCTTGTGAGATGGCAAGATGCCCCCGAGAGGATGGGTTTTAATCTTCGAGCAATGACTTTGGCCACTATTTTGTAGAGGTAGTTACATAAATATATTGGCCTGAAGTCATCAAAATATTACGACTCATCTGATTTATGGATAAGTGTGATGAAAGTAGAATTTATTGGAGCATACAATCTCCCATTTCTCCTGGAACCTTCAACAACCTGAAGCAACTTAGGTCCAATGAGCTCAAAAAATCCTATATATAATTCAATTGTCCATCCATCAGGGCCAAAGATTTTTTCCTTCTAGAAGATATGGAGGGTTTCCTTGGTATCAGACTTATCGGTAATGCAGACACAAACCTATCTCCCTAGTTTCACCCTGAAACTAGAACAAAACAAGACAAAATGCAAAACTTTCCCTAAGTTTTAATTATCAAGCATACTAACTAACAAGGGATGAATGACATACCTTTTAAATGTCATTTGTCCTCACTAGTATTATCCTCACTCCGTTCCAAGGCTTATAGGATGCTGAACCTGTAAAAAGACACAAGCCAATGATGTGAAAGAAACAACGTATACTCAACAAAACCTATGTATGTGATCAAGGAGTCATATAATAAAATAAATACAATTTTATGGGAAAGAAATGTATTACTATATTAAAGATATGAAAAGGAGAATACAACCAATGCCTTGATGTTGTAAAGTCCCTTACAACAGTTCCTTACCTTCCACACACTTCTTCTCCACGGATTTTGAGATCAAGAATCTATCTTGACAAAGAAAATCTCAAAGCTAACATACAAGCTCCAAAAACTCCAAGCTACAAAACAACTAAATCCAAGCTACCAAGCCCAAGCTAACTTTACCCATGAGAGCTCCTCTCCTTTCATAATATGAAGAGGATAAGGTTAGGAGGTTAGGATGATCCCACTAAATCAGAAAAGAGAGTAAGATCCAAACTGATCGGAGGCCACCTCACC
>CBVK0102686768.1:0-10156 GCA_900067695.1 Picea abies | reverse complement strand
TTTTTAAGGAGAGTAGTGAGAGGAGCTACAATTTTTCCATAATTTTGAACAAACTTCCGATAATATCTCATTATACCCAAAAAACCATGCAATATATTAATATTTTTAGGGAGAGTCCAATATTGCATAGCTTCAATTTTCTTAGGATCCACCCATACACCAACCTTGCCAACAATATGACCCAGGTACTCCACTTCTGAGGCTCCAAAGGAATATTTATATTGTTTGAGGAAAATTTGGTGCTTAGAGAGCAGATGGAGAACTTGATCCATGTGGGAGAGATGGGATGTCCAAGTTTTACTATATATAATAATATCATCAAAGAAAACTAAGACAAAATGATGGAGAAAATAATGGAAGACATGATTCATAAGACTTTGGAAAGTGGAGGGAGCATTACACGGGCCAAAGGGAATTACCAAGAACTCATAGTGACCCTCATGAGTTCAAAATGTAGTATTGGGAATGTCTTCTTCTTTCAAATAGATCTGGTGGTAGCCAGAACATAGATCAAGTCTATTGAAGTACTAAGCACCACTCAATTCATCCAAGAGGTCATCAATGACAGGAATGCATAATTTTTATTTGAATGTGAGTTTGTTAAGGGTGCGAAAATTAGGATGCATGCACCAAGTACCTTATTTATTGAGTACCATGACCAAATGGGAAGAATAGGGGTTGTTACTAGGATGGATAACACTCACTTCTAGAAATTCATGAACAATTTTCTCAATTTCATTATTCTGGGCAAAGGGATGACAATAAGGGCGAACATTGAGAGGAAGACTGTTTGGTATGAGAGGAATGGAATGACCATGGAATCCATGGGAAGAGAGAAGTTCTTTGGGAGTGTTAAGAACAACTTGGTGGTGGGAAAGGATAGATTAGAGGTCAGTCTTCATAGAGGGTGTCTCAACATCATGAATGGAGTGGAGTTGGGAGATAATGCTAGAATGACCCTTTTTGAGGATCTTTTCCATGCAATGGGAACTAGGGATCTCAAGGGAGACTATTGTGATGCCTTGGAACTTATATTGTTGTCCCTCCTATTGTAATTGTAGGGTAAATTCCTTAAAATCCATGAGAATGGGGTCGAGAGTGCGTAACCATTCAACACCAAGAAAAATGTCACAACCACCCATGTCTATAGAAAACATATGGGATTTCAGGTGATACTGACCAATTTGGAGCTGCACATTTTCACATCGTCCCCCACATTTCATGGAACCTCCATTGGTAATCATGATTTGAAAATTATTGACAGCATGGATGTAACAGTTGACTTACTGGGAAATACGACGATGAATAAAATTATGGATGCTACCATTGCTCACAAGGATGATGAATTTCTTGTTTTTGATGTAACCAATTAATTTGAGGTTATGGGGAGTAGAGAAGTTAGTGAGGGCATTAAGTGAAATCACCAGCTCAACTTCTAGTGGATCAAAGGGTGGGTTCAGATCATATAGTGGTGGTAGCTCATCCACAGGTGAAACAACGACCTCTTCTTCAAAACAATCCTTAGTCATGGACATAAAAATTTTGTGTTCCTTACACTTGTTCCATAGAAAATATTTTTCATCACAATTATAACAAAGACCCTTGAGTTGACGTTCATCCATTTTGGCCCTGGTTAATTTATGGATCTTGAGGGGGTTTGTAGGAGGGGTGGAATTGGTGGGTTTATGGTGAGGAGGAAAGGATGGCTTGTGAATCTAGGAGGATACAATATTTTGTGCTTCCTTGGCTCATTGAGTAGCTACCAACCAAGTCTAGGGGTGTGCCATGAGAACATGGGAACGGATTTCATCTTTTAGGCCACTAATAAATCATTCCTTGAAGAAATCATCTAACATGTCATTCGTTCTGAAATCCAAATGCTCAAATGTTGTGATAAATTATTCCACTATCCCAAACTGATTCAACTTGGTCAAGCAACCTAAATGGTGGGTGTTAGAGTCAAAGTGGTCATAAATATCTACAAAAAATTGTGTCCAAGAAACATACCCTTGGTATTCCTTTTTATGTCATTTCCACCATTTCCATCACTTTGAATCCAAATGTAGGATACCATAACGAAGCTTGGCTAAATCATCAGTAATTCCATCCAAAGAGAAATAATGTTCCATTTGAGTGACCCATCCTGTGGGATCCAAGCCATCAAATTTTTTCACCTCAATTCTGGGAAGGTATAGGTATCGAGGAAGGTGGGTAGTATGAGGACCTTGGTAATGGGAAGTGTTGGAAAAGGGTCAGACCCAAGGTTCAAATCTAATAGTGCACCAACAAACCCTAACTACTATCCCTTTCAGCAACACCTACGAAGCAAATTAAGTCTCACCCAAAGTAGCAATAGGGGGTTGCAGTACACAGGTGTCTACAACCAGAGCAAATGCAAGGGGATCTCAGAACAACAACGCACTATATCCTAGAGAGTCTTTAATAGTCTTATACTTAGCTTTGTGAAGTTAAATTAGAACTTCTATATTTCATATGGAAACAACAAAGCAATAACAATATAATCAGACAAGTAAATAACACAACATCATCCACAAAGAACAACAAGATTTGTGTGGTTCACCCTCTCCCTAGGGCTACGTCCACATAATTGTGTTTCTTGATATATTAGATGAAAACATACAGTTCTATTTGTGCACTTAGGTGTAGATATCTCTCTTTCTTTCTCTTTCTCTCCCCTCCCTGCACACCCAGCTGCAGGGTTGATCTTCGCACCCAACTAATGATCCAAAATACAGAATTCTCTTACAACAAAACCACTTCTCCATCTCAGAACATCAACAACAATATTATCCAATGACCAACATCTCAATTCTTCTATACCTTTATTTATACATTACATGACTCTTAGACAACCTTAGGCCATAACCCAGGTGTCACAAACCCTAGGTGCTAAAACCCTAGGTGCCAAAACCCTAGGTCCACATGACCTGCATTTTAAGGGCTTCACTAGTCTATTTTTCTTTCTTTTTGTGAAGTGCTCCAAATCATCCATTGGTGTATTTTTCTTCTTTCTAAGTTTTTCATGATCCATCTTCTTTGTTGTTTTTTCTTCTTTGACCCTCTCTTTCAACAACTTGCTTTTCCTTTACCTCATTCCTTCTTTTATGCTTCTTTAGCCACTTCGACCCTTCCTTGGTTTATGTGCTTCTCGCGCAGTTCATACTTTGTCTTTATTCCTCCTTAATATTTTCTTTCTTCCATAACCAAGGGCCAACATGCCCCCAACACTCACATGTGACTCATCCCGAGTCACTGCAAAATTGAGCCTTATGTAATACTTCAACTGCAAACTACGCGGAGCAGCCTGTGCTTTCTTCTCTGTCCCTCCCCATCTTTTGCAGACTGTCTTTTTTGTGTCTGGTGCCCAATTTCATTTTCACTTGGTACCTAGAACCTACTTCCTATGATTTTACTGAGAGTTGAGAGGCAATTGGTTGTCACAATACATCTTCATCCAGCTCCCATTTACCAAACCATCTTTCCATTCTCCATTAAGGGTCTTCAACTGCATAGCTCCTCCTTCTGTAACATAGGAAAATTCGAATGGTCAGAGCCAATGTGTCCTAAACTTCCCTGGATGCTTCATGAAATTATTGTCATAAAATAGTACCAAATCTCCTTCCTTAAATGATTTCTTCTTGATATGTCTATCATGGTAAGCCTTCTCTCATTCTTTTTGTACCTGCTCATGAAATCCTGCAATGAACCTATCTTCCTCTAGTTCCAGCAACTATACAAGCCTGTCTTGAATAGCTTCGGTGTCACCCATACCTGTAAATGTTGTGATTCTTAAATTAGGAACCAAGTATTCCCTGGGTACCACTACTTCCAAGCCATAAAATAACTTAAATGGGGTCTGCATTGTTAAATTTTTGCAAGTATTTTTATAAGCCCATAATATTGTTGGAATTCTCAGATCCCAATCATCTCTGTTAATAGTATAAATCTTAGTCAGTGTTGTCTCCAATATCTTATTGAAATCTTTGACTGTACCATTCACCTGTGGATGGTATGGAGTGCTCTTCTGATGGTGCACTTCGAATTCCTGAGTCAAGGCTTCAATATTTTTTTTAATGAAATGAGTTCCTTGATCACTCATAAGGATCTTTAGGCATCTAAATTTGGTTAGAATATCCTCAAATATGAACTGTGGAGTTGTGGCTGCACTACAATCCTTAACTGCTCTTTCTTCTGCCCATTTGGTCAAATATTCTGTGGCAGTGATAATATATCGATCTCCTGTGCACTTCCATTGTGGGTTGATAGGTCCTACAAAGTCAATAGCCCATTTATCAAATGTCTGTATAGTTAGCTGAGGTGTTAAAGGAATATCATCCCTTCTAGAAGGCTTCCCTACTCTTTGACATACATCTCAGGATCTGTAGTATTCCTTAGCATCCTTATGTAAAGTACACCGCCAGAGACCATCTTTGAGAACCTTCTACTTTGTTTCTTTCCCTACATATTGTCCTCCTGCGACGCCTTCATGTGCTTCTGCAAGAATCAATGGTATTTTTTCCTCCATAACACATCTCCTCAAGATATCATCTGGTCCCATCTTATATAACTATTCATATCTAAGTTGAGAGTCATCAACGCAGACTACCAACTATTTTTTTTGAGTAACTATATACTCGTGAGGTGCCATTCCCATGGAAAAAAACTGAACTATCTCGGCGAAGTGATCATCGACTTTTCTGATGGCTAACAATTGTGCATCTGGTAGTGTATCCTCTAGACTGGTAGGTTCCTCTCCATGTTCCAACCTGGATAAGTGATTAGGTCCTTTATTCATTCTTCCTGGCTTGACCACAATCTCAAATTCATACTCCTAGAATAGTAGCAGCCATCTGCATATTCTTTCCCCCAACACTGGTTTGTTGACTAAGTACTTCAATGCAAAATGATCAGCGAACATCTTAAAATTTTCTCCCAACAAATAGTGTATAAACTTCTACAACACATATACCATATCCAAGCCTTATCTTTCATTCGTAGTATAATTCCTTTCAGTTGTAGAAAGATTCCTGCTAGCAAAGGCTATAGAGTTGTCAATTTCTCCTTCTCCTGGATGTGCTAAAACTTATCCTAATGCAATGGACGAAGCATTGACATGAACATTGAACTCCTTACTCCAATCTAGAAAAAACAAGATAGGCGCAGTGACCATTTTCTGCTTTAGTGTGTCGAAGCTCTGTTGGCATTCTTCTGTCCATTGGAACTTACGGTCCTTCTTTAATAGCCTCTCCATGGGTGTTGTTATCTATGCATAACCCTTAATAAAATTCCTATAGTATCCAGTGTGTCCTAGTGCAGTGTGTAGTTGTCTAACTGAAGTGGGAGGAGGTATCTTAACAATGATAGCAATCTTGGAAGGATCTACCAACAATCCCTGCTTACAAAGAATATTCCCTAGTAACACTCCAAAGGGTGAAAAGAAAATACACTTTTTCAAATTCAGGGCAATCTGACATTGCCTGCACTTATCTAACATTAATATTAGACATTCAATATGATTTTTCAGTAGGCTAAAGACAGTCCAATCATCAAAATATGCCTCCAATAACTTGTGTAAAAAGGCCTTAAATGCTTCGACCACCACCCTGGAAAAGATGGTTGGTGCATTCTTCAAGACAAAAGGCATCACAATGTATTGAAAAGAACCCCATTCTATTGCAAATGTAGTCTTATGTTTGTCCTCTTTATCAATTTTGATTTGGTGATAGCCTGAAAATCCATCTGAGAATGAATGGACCTCATGTCCTCCTACATTATCTAGAACCTCATCGGTAAAAGGTGTAGGAAATGGATCATGTAGACATGCATCGTTCAACTTCCTTAGATCTACACAGATTCTTATTTCTCCTGACTTCATATCCTGGACCACCATAGGGCTGATCCATTCGGATTCTTCAACGGGTTCTATGATTCCTACTTCCATCATTCTATCCAATTCAATCTTAAATTTATGCTTGTATTTGGGATTCATTATGTAGGGTCTCTTCTTGATATGTCTTACATCTTCTCTTAAAGGGATCTTCATTTCTCCTATGGGCCCTTTAATGCTATTCATCTCTATGAACTTGGTTGAAAACAAGTCCTTATATTCATGCAATAGTTTTGTGATCTTGCTAATAGTAGCATCATCCCAATAGTATCCATCATTTTCCATCTTAGGTGCTTTCTCTATTCCAATGTTAACTTTCTTAAGTTTAATAGGTTGCCCTACAAAAGGTAATTCAATCCCTGTCCCTTCTATGTCTATTTTTCCCTTGGTTTCTAAAATGTTTACATATCTAGGGTCATTGCCCTCATCAGCATTAATATTATAGCAACCCTGTAACCGTTGAAGTGGCGCAGACCATTCATCTTCTTCTTGTTCAAGAGGGAGGTTAGGTGCCTCCTCAAAGACATTTTGTCTTAAAATTTGTAGAGCTTGATCTACTATAGGGTACTGGCTTTCAAAGAGGAATGTAGCTACAAAGTTCTGGGTCATTCCATACCAGTCTGTAGTGATGAGGCACAGTTCTCCTTGAAGATACCAGTTGATATGTGTAGTATCTAAAGTGATAATGAACTTATGTACCCACTTTTCTTTAGGGATGTTGCTCCAGACTTCATCATAACTTCGCACATGGTCCTTAGGACAACTCTGACCTGTGTATTGAACTTCACATCCTTCATCTTGGTCTGAAAAGAGCGTTGTCAATAAGGTGTGGAATTATACCCACTCTGCGATGTTCTTTTTATGTGTTCCCCACCATCTAGCTATTGCTTATTTCAATGCTTAATCTAGTGCCAACATCCTCTGTTGTATCGGTACAATTCTCTCAAATTCAGCTAGAAATGTCTCTAAATGTTTCAAACCATCGAATGTAGGAAGATTACTTACTTCTGTGCAAATCCAGCAAATTTCCTTGGTCAATCTGGAACAACTCTGCATAGAGAATTCATACATTATGTTCTGCCAATTTTTCAATGCTTCTTTTGAGTTTGACGATCATGCACTTTCACTTCGCTAGCTGAGATTTCCATCTGTTGTAGGATTGATGTAATTCTCCTGTCTTTCTATCAATTTATAGATGTTCTCTAAGTCATATGTGCGGTCTTCTTGCCTGATAGGTTATGTGTATCTGCAACCTTCATCTGGGTCCATGGGTGCAATTACCTTAAGGCCATTACCTTCGAATTCCATTCTTCTCTTCTTTAGGTCAAAAACAATTGAACTTTTGAAATCCCAATCGATTCCTAACAACGCAGGATAGGGACATCTATCATCAACAATTTCAATCACTTTGAAGTCTGCAAATGTTCTTACCCCATCGATGTCTATAGGGGCATGCTCTGGTCTTCCAAAGGGGGTCATCGCCTGTTGATTAGACATCCTGAGCCTGATAGGAGAGTAAATCAATCTAAGTTTTCCCATCAGTGACCAAGTCTGCTTCGTCATAACTTTTACTTATGATCCCAAGTCGAGGACCACATAGTCTATGTTGTAATCTCCAATCTGAGCACTAAGGTGTAGTTCCTTTCTTTTCCTTCTTTTCCTAGATACTTGATTCATGGATCTACTTAACATAGGATCTACTCTCCCAACTTCATATTGTCTTATTAAGTTTTGTAGTTCCTGCACAAATTTTTCATCTTTAATCAAATTGATGCAAGTATACAAGAAGTCCATAAGCTTGCTTACCTCTTTTCCTTGTCTAGCTAAGGTGGACTGATCAAATGTTGGAGACATTCTGCATTCCCTTACTTATGTTTGTACTCTAGATGAAGAAGCTTTTTCTCCTACAAATTCTCTTCTTGCTTCTTCAAATGTATTCTTTTTTTTTCCTTGAATCAAACAATTGTGTCTTCTTTGTAGCTTTTTGGATCCTTGATCCATCTTTAGTATTTCCTAGAGTCACCCTATCTTCTCTTATAACAATGCCTCCTCTAGTAATAACAGTGATTGTAGGATCCTCACCGCGAGGTTCAGCTGATATTAGTTGTACTTGTTGGATTCCACCTCGTCTTTCCTGAAGTTTTGCTAGCAATACTGAACAGCCTTCAATGACATGATCAAATGAATTACAGTAGCTGCAAGTAGTACAAGGGTTCTAAAAAACCCTTTCCAAATGTCCTGGATGGGCACAGTTATAGCAAATAATATGACCTCGACCTCAACCCATGCCTCCACCTCGTCCTCTTCCTCTGAATCCACCATGAGGGTTGAAGTTTCCTCTACCTAGGGAGTTGAACTGCGAATTATTTCCTTCTGACTATAATTCTCCTTGAATTATATATGTATCCCTTGACCTTTCATGCATGAGGTCATAAGCCTATAATCCTTCTCATCATTCCCCATAGATTTGCAAAATGTACAATAAAGATTGGTAGGTGTCTGGAAATATTTTTGCATATAATAACATTCACTAGGGTGATGTCTATTTCTACATACCTCGCACCAGGTTACATTAGCCTGCTTCAAATAGTTAGGAGCTCTAGAGGCTAAGTATTCATTAAATAAAGGACAGTGTTCTTTGTCATGGCCCTCTAATTTACATCTGATACACCAGATACCTTCTCTTTTCTCCTTTCCTTTGTCCTTTTTCATATCTTCAAGTTGTAAAGATAAACTATTTAATTGATTTAAAATATGGCTCATAGCTAGACTGGATTCTCCTACAGGGGATGCTTCTAGCTTCATGGAAATCTCCAGAGCTTCAGCCTGCAAAGTGAATTTATGTTGCATCAGAGGAACTTTGATATGTGGTAGGAGGGCAATGATGAACCATTCTTTATTCTGTTCATTTGGGATCTGAAAACTTAAATGACCTGTCAAAGTCTTAAACCTCTAATCAAACTCCCAAACATGTTCAGTCACCTTCTTCTTGATTTCCTTCAACTCGGTAATGCACTGTGACTCTGAATTAGGCTTCTTGAATTATGAACTCAACGCATTATTAATGTCATTCAACGATATAGGTTGTCTAGGTCCTGAAGCAAACTTCATATACGAGCTCAGTGTGCGGTCCCTCAAGGTAGTACTAAACGGATCTCTCTTAACAACTTCGTCAGTGACTTGCTTAATGCTTCATAAAGCTTCGCATAAGAACTAGTGATGGTCAGGATATTCAAATCCATCTCCTCTAAAAATAGGTAACCTCATTTCATCTTCCATGGACTTTCCTTGGTTTCTTGACTGAGTATGTACTAAACTGCTTGTAACAGTACTCTGAGTGCTCTGATTACTCTGAGAGTGTTTCTTGATATATTAGATGAAAACATATAGTGCTATATGTGCACTTAGCTACAATTCTCTCTCTCTTTTTCTCTTTCTCTCCCCTCCCTGTGCACCCAACTATAGGGTTGATCTTTGCACCCAGTTGAAGATCCAGAATACAAAATGCTCTTACAGCAAAACCACCTCTCTATCTCAGAACATCAACAACAATATTATCCAATGACCAACATCTCAATTATTCTAGACCTTTATTTATACATTACATGACTCTTAGACAACCTTAGGTCAAAGCCTAGGTGTCACAAACGCTAGGTGCCAAAACCCTAGGTCCACATGACCCGCATTTTAAGGGCTTTTCCAACCTGTTTTTCCTTCTTTTCCGCGAAGTGCTCCAAAGCATCCATTGGTGTCTTTTTCCACTTATTGAGTTGTCCATGATCCATCTTATTTTTTTTTTGTCTTCCTTGACCTTCTCTTTCAATGGATTGATTTTCCTTTACCTCGTTCCTTATTTTATGCTTCTTTAGCCACTTCGACCCTTCCTCGATTTGTGTGCTTCCCATGCAATTCGTACTTTGTCTTTCTTCGTCTTTAATCTTCACTTTCTTCCATGACCAAGGGCCAAAAGTAGGTAGAGAGTGAGTGTTTTAGAGTGTGGGAGGGAGAGAGTGGTAGACAAACAGGGGAGGTAGAGAGTGAGTGTGTTAGACTATGGGAGAGGGGGAGAGAAAGACAAAGAGGAGGGGTAGAGATAAAGTGTGAGAGGGAGGGAGAGGGAAACAAAGAGGGGGGGTAGAGAGAGGGATAGTGACAGGAAGGGAAGCAGAGAAGGAGGCATAGAAGGGGGAGTAGGGAAAGAGTGAGAGGAAGGGGGGGATACAGAGGGAGACATAGAGGGGGAATAGA
>CBVK0102686742.1:0-12906 GCA_900067695.1 Picea abies | reverse complement strand
AGGAGAATATGAACCGTCAGATCACTCTATGTCAGGAACATATCGTGATTGTCGGATTTCCTAACTACAAATGCATACTAATGCATACTAAAGAAACACACTTTTACGTAACGACATATTAGACCAAGTTGATCTTAACTAACTCCTAAGTGTCTAAATATCCTAACAATATGGCAAGCGGGTTGTGGTTAAGTCATTAAACACTTTCAATGCATAATTAACGTTGGAAACATAATTAACTATCGCATCTAGAACCAAGTGGATCTCCCAACAACCTTCACAACCCATGGTTGCAATGTACAATGCCAATTGCAAGTTTGGGTGAATTTGACATCTCAGAATGAGAATGACAGATTATATGGATTTATTTGGGCCTACACTCGAAAATATTACTTGTGGACATATCTCAACACATTCACTAGTCATCGATGACTAGGGAAACCATTTTATGAACAAACAACTAATTTTATTGCTTGAGCTTATACAATGCATCATAGACAAAATTATAAGCAAAATTGAAGATAAACTTGATGAGATAAGGAAGAGATAGGTACATTTCAAATTGTTGTCAATTAAGCTTAAAAGGGAACAAAAAGGGAGAAAGCATGATATATCAAATTAGATAAATAATTCATACCTATTTTATAATAATCAAATGTAAACTATGTTAAAATGTGTAAATCCAACTTATAGAGCACTTTGGAGTTAATGGGACCATGTGAATGGGCTTTGACCTTACTTAGGTGGCCTAATTCAAGAGAGGTAGTTGTAACACTTGAGGAAGACCAAATGGTATAAATAGGCAAGTTATTCGGTCATTTGTATTGTATCAAATCGGAGTTCTATCCTATTGAGGTGTGGTGAGTATCCTACCTCTTGAGTTTTTGAGATTTCTCCATATGAGATGTAATATGGTTTGCTTTCTTTAAGGTAGTTTTCAATACCCACCATTTATTCTTGGGGTCTCTCTATCTCTTGCTAGTGTGGAGTTATTGGCTTGATCATGGAATTTGTAATTAAATTCCACTATGGCATCAGAGCTTAGGGGTTGAACTATGCTAAATCCTTGTCCTAGTTGGTTTAAGGCATTGTTGGGAAGCTTTTGCACCATGGGAACACTACAGATTGCATATTGTGTTCCTTGGGGTCATTTTTCTGAAAAGAATTGTGAATTGATTGTTTTTGGTTTTGTGAGACTTGGATTAGGAAAGGTGTTGCAAAAGAAGACAAAGGTTTTCAATATTGGCTGCAGATTTTTTCAGAGAGATTTTGCATGGCGATTTGCTGATGTATGAAGAACGTATAGTGCACATTTCACTGTTTGGGAGTGCAGTTTGTTCCTGTTATTACTAAATTGAAGTATTTCATAAAATCGTTATAACTCTCATATTACCGAATTTTTTAGTACCCTTTTTAGCACACTATGCTTTGTGAAAAATTAACGAATGTCATTGTTTTTCAATTTTGCCAGTATGGCCTAATACCTATGGAAATATGATGGTTAAATTTTGGTCAAACATTTTGCCCCAAGTCTTCCATAGAGCATAGAGTTTGCATACATAATCTATTTTTGGTGTCATTTTTTATGTTGGGTTCAAATTTTTAGGATCTACATGTTGGTTATAGTGCTATCAAGAATCACTAAACCTAGATTTTTGAGTTTCATCTTTTGGCATCAAGTATGGGTTCAAAAAGAAGTTGGTAACATTCAATGGGCACAACTATGGCATTTGGGCTCAAGATAATGGAGATTTCACTAAGAAGCAAAGGTTTGTGGTAGTGCATTGCGGGTTGTTGTACTTGAACCTAGTTATGAACATGCAAAGTTCAAGTTTGAATATAGGAAGGATGAGGCTATAGGGTTGATGAACACCAACATCTCAAGGGAGCTTCGTTTTCAAATTGTTAGGATAAATTGTCCACATGAAGTATGGACAAAGGTGAAAGATCTATTTGATAATGTCAATGAAAACCAAGTTGTATTTGCTTGAAAACATATTTTCCCTCTTGGCCCACTTTCATTTGACGAGATTGAAGATTACCTAGGCCATGTGAAAGAGTTCCTGCTAAAGCTGGGAGAATGTGGCAGAGATTTCCAAAAGAAGGAACCATAGTTGATAGTGTAGATTCTTGTGAATCCACATTCCACATTCCAACGAATTAGGGCTTCAAAGAAAGAAGAAGGTAAGGACTTCACTATTGATCATTTTTGTTTATTATTAATTGGGACACAAGAAAGTCTTATTAGAAAACAAAAGCTTGGCAACAAGCAATAGACTCACTTCACCAAAGGCAAGGGCAAAGAGACATCGAAGCCAAGGATGTAATCATGGACGTAGTTATAGTAGGGATCGCAAAGATCATGGAAATGACAACTCGCAAAGGAAAGTCCAAGAAGAAACATTGTTACTATTGTGGCAACCTAGGCATATGGAGAACGATTGCTACAAGAAGAGGAGTTTGAGGAGCTTAACCAAACTCATCAAAAACCTCATCAAGGAATCATTTGGTCATTTGTATCATATGAAATTGGAGTTCTCCCATTTTGAGTTGTTAAATATTCCTACCTCTTGAATTCTTGAGATTCATCCATATGAGATGTAATATGATTTGATGATATAATGCATTCTATAGGGTATTGAATGATTTGATGATATAGTGTATTCTTCAGGGTATTCTTTAATGCCTACCATATATTATTGATGTCTCTCTCTCTTTTGCTAGTGTGGAGTTATTGAATTGATCATGGAACTTGTCATTAGATTCCAATAAGCAACCCTCTAGATCCAGTGAACAAGATCACAACATATGTACAGAGTTGTAAGTCGGAACTCAAATGTGAAAGAGACAAGGTAAGCTCAATTAAAAATAACAAATACCCTAAAAAATGTTGAATAACCTCTTTAAAATTATGTTAGAAAATTTCATAACACTTGAATGCTTTGCATTCTACAAAACACACTGCAAATTTCACATAACATTCTCAATTGTAAGAAGAATAGTGCTTCTCAATATTGCTACTTATGACTGACAAGTTGTTATGAACAAAACGATTGTCGAGTCTCTGATACGTTCCTTCTCTTTGAATAAATGAGTTTAAAAGTGCTTGAAATCCTTAGATTAAGCAGTTGTCATATGTTTGTTTCGTTTGTCAGAGGTAATGCAAAACTCTCTACAAATCCCTTTATGTCAAAAGTAGTGCTTGAATCCTTCTTTGTAATGACACCCTGGTAAAAATTACAATTTTGATATTAAATTGTTGCAATTTTGTAATGCATCAACAGGAGAAAACAAAATGTAGATATATTGCAAATTTTCAGACCAAGAGGGACATTTCATGGTTTCCACCAAGAGGGGGGTAGGCATAACAACTCACCTTTTCAGTAATAATGGCTGTAATAAGATTTGCAGGAGTAACATCAAATGCAGGGTTCCAAACAGAGATCCCAGATGGAGCTACCTGCTGCCCTTGGCCTCCAAGAGCATGAGTTAATTCCTTTGGTGACCTCTCCTCAATTATTATTTGCTCACCAGACGAAAGAGACAGATCAACTGAGGTCAAAGGAGCAGCTACATAAAACGGTATACCATGGTGGAAAGCTGATAGTGCCAGATTATATGTTCCTATCTTGTTTGCTGTATCACCTATTGACAATATGGTATTAAGTTAGCATATCTTAATATGGGAATAGGTATTTTCCATTTGAATTTAGCTGGACAATAATCTACTGGACATCTTAATCTGATCCAGGTCAAAAGCTTCAATTTAAATTATCCTACAAAAAGAGATTACAATATTATATCAGCATTTCTACTAGCATACCATTTTCAGCAATTCTGTCTGCCCCAACAATTATTGCATCCACACGACCTGTTTTTTGCAATGCAGCAGCTGCAGAATCTGCTATAAGCACTGCTGGTATATGATCATGGATCAGTTCATATGCAGTAAGCCTCGACCCCTGCAGGGAATACAATAAAACCAATATAATATTGCTGACACAGAATATATTCCAAAACCAGTGTTCAACTAGGATTTTTCTTGGCAGGAAATCCTATCATAAATCTCAGTAGTTAAAAATTGTATAAATAACACCTAAGAATGTAAATTTTGTTGCCATTTGCTGATGCATTCAAAGTTGTACAGCGTACTTCACTATGTTAGAAATGTCTCCATGTTTGTGAGATATTCAAGACCGAAAATATTTTAAAAGCTCCAAAATTAGACAACTGAAATTCCAATACACATCCTACTGTTGCATTCTACAAAAATCCACTGTCTAATCAATTTTATCAAACAACGGTAAAATTGTGAACCCTCAGAATGCTCTTATCTATATCTATGAAGGCCTCTTAATGAAATGAAAACCAGAAGTGCAACAAACATCAGGCAGCACACCAGCTTGAAACTCTCTACACACTCAAATAGGCATATAGATTAACAACAGTTATAAACCATCCATTAACTAAGACCAGTTCAAAACTTCAAACATTAACATTACCTATGGCAGAGGCATGAGCATTAACAACAGCTATAACTATCTCCTAACAAGTTAGCAACGAAGATCAAATTGAGCTTTGTGTATGTAATTTTTTCAGGGTATTAAATGTCTATTATCAAAGATTCGTAATAATGAGAAATTATCTTTAAGGTTATTGAATGAAAACCTTCACTAAAATCAAAAGAAAAGATCTTAGCAAGTTAGAAACTAATAAGATCAAGTTGAGCTTGTGTACGTAATTTTTTCAGGGGTTATTAGATGTCTATTATCAAAGATACGTAATAAAGCGGAAATCTTATTCAAGGTTATTTAATGAAAAAACTTCACTAAAATAAAAAGTAAAGATACTATAGAGACTTATT
Organism: Picea abies; assembly: GCA_900067695.1. NCBI lineage: Eukaryota > Viridiplantae > Streptophyta > Pinopsida > Pinales > Pinaceae > Picea > Picea abies. The sequence goes on along the minus strand of CBVK0102686742.1, from coordinate 8,042 downwards.
GTACTCTTCCAAGTCATTCAAGGCCACCTGGTTATATGGTCGGGTTTCTGTGCAAAAAGCAGTTTCCAGCAATCCCTCTGAGTGTAAGGCACGAATGACACCAAGGGCAGTACCATATCCAGCTGTTGCAAGGCTGCCCAGGCACTAACACATTAGCAAGTTGGATGATCATCATACAAATAGAATAAGAAAATAGATACATCAAAGCATATTTCAGAAGTTTCACCACCTTCCCGTGTTGCAATGAGTCAAAACATGAAGATTGTGACACTTTTGGGTTTGACTTAGAATAAACTTTGCCCCATTTGAACCAATTGCTTTGTTGGTATCGATATCGTCTATCAGCATACCTTCAGCAGCTTCAACATATGCCTGAAAAAAAATTGTGAAGGCCAATTAGTAGGGCAACCTGAAAAGCAAGTAACAGAGAAATACCGTTACACACAAGGCCGATAATTTTGCTTTTGGTAAAGGACATGCCAAACTTCTTATTAGACTCTAGAGACATTTTTCATGATTTATTAACCCGTTATCCATCATCCATGCGTTCAGAATCTGAACTCTGGAATCTGTACATACAGTTGTTTTGGAACTTTTATATAGTATTAAATAAGCTATTCAAACGTTTAAATATATGTGAGCTTTTGCATCTTAATTAATTTTACATTCGTTTATGTTTATTTTGATATTATGAAGAGGAACTACGATGAAATGAAATTTCTCAATTATTTTGTGAATTTCCAATTTTTTCTCGAGTATTTCCCGAGTCCAAGTCATATTTTTATTCTTCGGCTTGCCCAGTTTTGCCCAAGGCTGAGACATGCGAATTTGATCCTACATTTGTTGTCATAAAATGGCACAAGGATTAGTGGATCGGAGGAACAGAGCAACTAGAGGTTGGACAGGTTTACATTGAAGATTCCCCGGCAAACAGACTTATGCCCAAGGGCTAGTCTTCCTGAGAAGTAAGTAATAGAGAAATACTGTTACATACAAGGCAGATTGAATTGGTTTTACTGAAGGGCATGCCAAACTTGTTATTTGACTTCAGAGACATTTTTCAAGATTTGTTCATGCCATGGTCCATAATCCATGGCATTTGGAGTTTGGACTCTGGAATCTATACATACAGTTTTTTTGGAACTTTCCTATAATATTAAATAAAATATTCAAGCATTGAAGCTTTTACATTTTCTTATTTAATTATACATTCCTTTGTGTATTTTGATGTATATGACTAGTGATGATGTTGGAATGAGTCATATCGTAAATAGAGAGAAGATTGGGTCCAATTCTTGGAACATGGAGGTCTTCTCCAAACATCACCACATCCTGAAACTGGTAAAGTTGAGTCATCGCCAATGACCAATTTCTTTCCATTGCGATGTTGTGGATAATCGGACAGGAGGTGTCAACGCTGAGTCATATGCGCAGTAGCTCCAGAATCAACAATCCACTCCTATGAATAAGAGGCTGACTAATAGGTGGATTGCACAACTAGATGTGCACTGTGAGAGGAACCAGTGGTATCGTAAAGAAGTCCCTTATTGCAACCTGTTTGTTTTACAAACTCTTTAATCTTTTGAAGATGAGAAATGCAAGATTGGAAGGTATGCCTTTCTTTATGACAGAAATTGCATATGAGTTTCGTGTTCACCAACGACTTTGAGTTCTCATGCTTATCCTTCTCAAACCAATGCTTAGAAGGTGTACGGATAGACTTTAAATGAACTTGATCTTGGGGAGGTAATTCTTCCGTATTCTTCAATGTGACTTCATGTTGGATAAGATTTAGAGAGAAAACCTCCTCAAGAGAGGGGGTCTTGTAATTCTCCATAAATAGAGGAATACTATAAAATATGATGGCAAGGGATTTGCACGCTAGAGAGAGATTATTTAGAATGATACTTACATATTTTCAATCAGATTTCATATTACAAAAAACTGAACCAAACACACAAAGAAACCAAGAACGCAAGAGAACTTGGAAGAGAGATACTTCTTGGATAATAGTAAAGAAATGACATAAACCCTAGATGCATAAACCATAAAATGACTTAAATGTACTTTAACTTGTCTTTAAGTCATTAATACAACAGTAAAGCATGAATTGGACTACGTCAACAAGTGACTTTATTAATATGCCTAAGTCTATAGTCTAAATGACCATCATGAATTAAATAACTCGAACATTCTCCCTTAATGGTCATTCTAGAAACTACACTAAGTTTGCCTCTAAATTTTGCCACTAAGTTATCTAGTCCAAGAGACTTGGCGAGAATGTCTACACTCTAGTCCTGAGTTGGGCAATATTTCAGCTCTAATTCTCCACCCTTCACAAGTTGTCCAAGGAAATGACATGCACATCAATATGTTTGGATCGCTCATTGATGAAAGGGTTCTTTGCCAGCTTGAGAACAACTCCCTGGTTATCACAAAAAAGCACCGTGGGCTTGTCTTGATTGACTTGAAAATTTGCAAGCATTCTTCTAAGCCAAATTGCTTCACATGCCCCTTTTACTATTGCTTTGTATTCTGCTTTTGCAGAGGAGAGTGAAACTGCATGTTGTGTTTTTACTGATCCAATAAATAGAAACTATGCCAAGACTGAACACATAACCTGTTGTGGATTTCCTGTCATCCATGGATCCTGCCCAATCTGAGTCTGGATAGCCACACCACTAATGCTCCTTGTTTTTCCCATATAGAATGCCAAATTCCAATGTTCCATTTACATACCATAGCACACTCTGTTGTTGTCCAATGTTCTATTTTTGGAGCTTGCATAAATCGAGAGATATAGCTGACTACATGGCTCAAGTGTTAGATTTCATCTATACCTCAGGTCTGGTCTATGTCTTCTACAGTTATGCACAAATTACACTATTTGAACTGTAAGCATAAACACACTGAGATACCTAACCATTTAGCACAGCGGAAAATCAAAAGCTAGCAATTAGATCATACATAGGTACACATGAATTTCAGGCCCAAAACCTTGTTCTTAAAACCAGAACCACAGGGCTCCCATACCAAGGACAATGGCTCAAATTCTTTACATAGAAAACATGCCAAAATTCACTTGCAACATACTACAGTGTGCCAATGCTGCACCAAAATCTGCCCTTTAGTGTACTGTTGTAACAGCCCTTTCTGGCTGTCCTCAACATGCCCTCCAAGTTGTCCTGCAGACCTAGTGACATCAGCCTTCTTGCTACCTCAAAACTTGTTGTTGTCACTGCTATACCAGCCCACAACTCGCCACTTCTCTTGCTGTCCTTGACCTCTAGAACAGCCCTCTAAGTGTCCTTAAGTCTGCTATAAAATCATAATCAGCCCTAAGAGCTGCCCATACACTGGCTGTAATAGCCCATCTTCTTGGCTGTAACAGCCCTTTGAGAATTGCTTGTACCAGCCTCTACGCTTGCAGAATATTGATACCAACACAATTCAGTCTCATGATAACCATTCATCGTGGAACTGCAACGTTCCACACAAGGTTGAATTAGGATGGTCTGATCATATCACAATTCGATTGTTCTGCTCAACTCTTCGTCACTCAAATCGTCTAGTATCATCACTATTGACAACGCCAAAATCAGAGAATCATGCGAAGACATTGCAACCCAGAACAAAGACATAAGCCTTTCCATAAATACGCTTTTAGGACAAAGCATTTCTAAAGGGAAAGGCAATGTAACAAACATAAAATTATATATAAGATATATAGATATAAATAAATAATCATTAAATAATTATAATTAATACATCATAATGAAAAGACATGTCTATTAATGAATGGGTACCCTACATGAGTATATATGGCCCTCATTGTCATTGTAATCAATCATCAAATATACCATATTATTCATATTTTCATATACATTTATATATATTATTTATTATCCTAAATGGATTACCTTATATTCCAAGTATTTTGCATATTTACATAGTGAACCAAGTTGGCTCACCAAAATAAACACAATGGCAACCCAAGCATGTCGATGCCAACTCCAAGCCTCCATACAGGAATGCAAGCTACCCCATGTTATATAGGCCTTGATGCCTTCCTCCAAGATGCACAACGCTCCTCCTTCTAATTAGGACGTTCTCCAGGCAAGCGAACCTCTCCATGTGGCCAAGATGAAGGAAATCCCCAAGTTGTCAAGAAAACTCCAACACCCTAGGGAAGAATGCCAAGCAAGCACCCAACTTGGGTCAAGCAACCACTGAACAAGTTGTCTATAATGTGCAAATCCATCATGGACAATCTCCCATGCGTAAGTCCATCGCAAACCATCCAACAGCTGAACATACACCATGTACCCAAATCTCATGAAGCAACCTCAAACATGGTGTAAATACTTTCAAAGTAACCCCGAAAGCTAACAAAAAGCAGGGCTAGTCATCAAAGGATGCCAAACAGAGTACTACGATTGGGGCTCAAAAGTCAAATAAAGTGTGGACTCTAGTTCAATAAGAAGGTAGCATTGTGAAGAACGACTCTAGTATTCCTCACTTTGGCAAATCAAGTCGAAGAAAGCATGATCCTATAAGAGGCCACTTGTATAAGTAAATAGTAGGTCGGCCTTCAATTGGGCCCATGAGTAATGAGTAAGGAGATAGTATATATAGGAAAATAATATAGGCATTCACACAAAAATGTGTATGATTATATCATGTTATTACCTTTTGGGGTTACTGGGAGATATGCTTCTAATTTTAGCAGTTATTGTGCAACTCACCATCATTCTTATACTTTTGGGTCCTACTCCTTGTTGATGTGTTTTTATTGCACCTAGAATCTGGGTTGTAGATCCTCCTTTGAACATTTCCAAACTACAGTGACTTGTGTCAAAAAGGAGCTAGTCATTAAGATGTTCTTGATATGGGCCATAACACCCAGAAATTGTTTAGCCAAAGTCATCTAGGGGACAGTCAATTTTGAGCTCAAAATCAGGGTCTCTCAAGGCCTCACAGATTATTGTTATCTTCACTAAAATATGAATTTCTTCCAATTGGTCACTCTTCCCTAAATTCCATTAAGTGTTGAGGAGTGTCCATTGGGTGGTCTAAGTGTTAGATTTTACTGCACCTCGGGTCTAGTCTATGTCTTCGACAATTATACACAAATTTCATTATTTGAACTATAAGCATAAACACACTAAGATGCCTAACATTTAGCATAGCGGAAAATCAAAACTAGCAATTAGATAATACACGAGTCACAAGAATTTCAATCCAAAAAACCTTGTTCTTAAACCAGAACACATGGGCTCCCATACCAAGGACAATGGCCCAATCCTTCTACAAAAGAAAATACCAAACACTTACAAATTCACCTACTAGGCACAACTGAAACCCTCCTTGGTTTACGTGTCAACAATCTTGTCAGGGTACTGTTGTAACAGCCTTTATGGTTGTCCTCGACCTGACCTTCAAGTTGTCCAAAAGACTCGGCTATATCAGCGCACAACCTGCCTCAAGACTTGTTGTTAGTGTGGCTATAGCAGCCCCCTTTCACTGTTGCTCCAGCCCTCATCACTCGTTCAATAGACAGCCCTCCGTGGTTGTCCAAATCTACCCCTGGACGACTGTTGTAATAGCCTTTAGAGCAACTCCTTAACTTCCCTCAAGCTGCCCTACAAACCTGTTGTTGAGATGGTTGTTACAACCCCTTCACCTGGTTGTAACAACCCTATTAAGACACATGTACCTGTTGTACTTGTACCTATTGTACTTGTTGTACCTGTTGTACCTATTGTGTAGCCTTAAGGCACCTCCAACAATCATATGGCTGACGTCCTGGCCTCTAGAACAACCCCAACACTAGGTTGTTGTCCCAAGCCACCAGACCGAGTCTCCTCCTCACCTGTGGCAGCCTCTAGCACTTGTTGCTAGCCCTCCTGCAATCCTCCAAGGCTGTGGCTAGCCTTTCCTGCCCCAAGCCACCAGACCGAGTCTCCTCCTCACCTGTGGCAGCCTCTAGCACTTGTTGCTAGCCCTCCTGCAATCCTCCAAGGCTGTGGCTAGCCTTTCCTGCTTGGTTGAACCTCCTAGCAACCCTCACAACTGCTCCTTTACTCCTCCTACAGCCCCCTCTAGCCTGCGGCCATACTCGGTCCTCCATCTCCTGCCCAAAACAAATACAACACAACGAACTAGGGCCTATTCGGCCCTCTTCATGGCTACAACTCTAGGGTTGAGATCACCAAAGATGCTGGACTAAAATCACCAAGGCTCTCTCACAATGTCTCCACACAATTATGAAATGTCACCCTGCCCAAACAAACAAAGACTGCAGCAGAAATGAGGCCAATCAGCCTCTTTCCATGGCTGGACTGAAGTCACCACAAGCTGGATTGAAATCACCAAGCTCCTCCTCACATTGTCACACACTAATAAAATGTCACAATGACTTCTCTCCTTTATATACAAGTCTTAGGGGTCATCAAGAAAGCCCCTCCACAAGTCAACATCAAACTAGGCTTTCTATGTGGGTGTGAAGCCCCTACACAAGCCCACAAATCCCATCACCAAACCCATGACGCCCCAACACAAAATACAAGGGCGATTTCACCAAATGAAAGGGATAATTTGGTGCCCACGAAAATCCCCACGTCCCTAGCAGCTTGGCCACGTGAGAATACATGCCCAAGGCTACAAAAATCAACACTCCCTCTTAGCGAGGGAGGTATTCTCACCACACTCCACAATCACCTGGAAGTAGCTCTGTCTCCCATCATGGGAGTAGTTGTCTCACACACTGGATCCACTACCATAGCTGCTCTCCAATCCGCTTGATTGGTTGTTCCCTCCGTCACTAAGGCGAGATCGAGTCTTGTTGTCTGGCCCTCCTTGGAAGAAACCCTGCTCCTAGAAGCCTCCCGCTCCTAAGCATCTTGCCTGGCCATCTCAACCCATGACACTTTCCTGACAGTCTTGGAAGATGCCTCTCTCATCTGGACATGAAGGTTGGCTCCCACTGAACGACTGACTTTCCCTCTAAGCCTCCTCACTCCCTCTGAATCTCCTGACTCTCTCTGAAATCAGACTCCCTCTGAATCCATGGACTCCCTTTGAGGTCGAGCTCCCTCTAAGTCTGCTCAACCTCCGAAGCTACCTTCTCCCTGTCCACTGTCACACTGCTACAGCGAGTCATGGCTCACATAGGCTGGCCCTTCTTCCTATACACATTGCCCTCTCTAACTACAGGACCATTGTTGTGCCTAGGCTAGATCCTCTAGGCATACAATAACACTTGTCCATCCCAGAAGAACACTGCATAGCCCTACTCCTCAATCGATGAGGTTGAGAACAAACTCCTGGAAAATACAATAACACTTGTCCATCCTGGAACAACACTGCATAGCCCTACTCCTCAATCGTTGAGGCTGAGAACAAACTCCTGGCAATCATAGCACATTTTCCTCTCTCAACACATCCCCTGACTCCATCTGGAATGCCACTACTCCAGATCCCTGTTCTACATGCCTGGTCCTCATACCAAGCTCCTCGTACATACCTGAGTCAGACACTGTGAAGCTCTCGAACAAATCTTGTGCCCCTGTCATGTGCCTTTGATTCCCACTATATAAGAACCATGCAATCCTCCAAGGCAAGCATCCTACTTACCCAAGTAACAACTATCCGATGAACTTCTGTCCAAGTCCATCATCCAAGTCACAAGACTCTCTGTGTCTATGTACGCGTTGCAATTGAACCTGTGTCCTCTCTCTGAACAGTCCCAAGCTGCGGATGGACACACAGTCTAGTTCATTCTAGACCTCTGCAACTCATCTCTGCAAGTTTCCTCATCCTCCTCGGTCAAATACCTCATACACCGTCGTGCCTTGACAATGTGCAACTCTCTGGCCCGATGAAGACTCTAACTTGTCAAATTGCCATCCATACGAAGCTATTTTGTTTGTGCCAAAGCACCTGAGCTGCACCCCTCGCAACTCACTATGACAAGCCACTGGAAGTCCATCCTCGGAGTTGGCAACCCGCCACACAACATACTGTTGTGAACCGAGCTCTCC
>CBVK0102686707.1:0-11594 GCA_900067695.1 Picea abies | reverse complement strand
CATTCCGAAAGACCGAGAGTCGTTGATCTGAACTGCTCCTGGGATCTCCGCTGTTGAAAATTGAACCGACCTATTTGCTTGTTTAAAGCCCGCAATAGATCGCTTTGATTGTTGCGCCTTGTGCCCATGGTTGCTTCCTATGTAAACAAGGACTTGGATGACTTGTTGTGGGCTCAGGCAAAAAAATGACCAGTAATTCGAGAGAAAATGATGATGAGTGCTCATCCTTCTTCGAGAAAAACAGAAAAGTTTCGGGCTGGGACTTGGTCGGGCAAGACACTAAGGGAAACCAGGTCGTCAGCAAAGGGGGAAAAACGACTTTATCAATTAGAGGGAAAGATCCTAGGACTTGGTGGTGGGGAAGAAAGAGAGAGAGATGAGACGAGGGTACAGAGATAGGTATTAACAACGATCACATACGATCCTTGACAATCTCATGTGATAACACACTGGCCACGGGATTGGATGATCACTTGGAGCCATTTCATGTTTTTGAGAAGATAGGGAAGATGGTCTACTTAGACGGACCATAGAATCTGTTTAGAGGACTGCATTGAATGGACTTATGTGAGAGGTTTAATTGGATTGTTGAGTTTCAGTTCGAAGATGAGAATTTTTGAGAAGATGACAGAGCACCCTTCAGCCATTCAATGGACATCTACGTGTGCCCAAGGTGATGACTTGAACACCTGCCCACCTTCAAGGTGGATGAATACAAGAATATGCTCACAACCACAGGTAGGGATGCAGCAGCAGCAAGAAGCTTTGGAGCATGATACCAATAACTACATGTATTTTTAGTTTCTTTGTCTACATGTATTTTTAATTTGTGTCTCCCAATTACCACTGTAACGACTGGTAAAGCAGCTCAATTCTAGGATCCAACCACTAAGTTGGAAAATAGAAAGAAGCTTGCTTTAACTATTAGTGTGATCCATTCAACACCGAGGTGGAAAGATGACAGCAATAGGGACTTTATCCATCGCTCAAGCCTGACCTTCTTATGCACTTTATCCATCGCTCAAGCCTGGCCTTCTTATGCAGTCATGGCATGCCCACCCCCACTTTTCGGAGGGGCTGGACATGTCACTTCACTTTGGGGAATTAAACCCTGGTGGAAGGAATATCACCACCCCTGCTTAATCAACCAGTGAAGCCCGTGGTGACCCTAAACACTTTTTAACTTTCTGTTTGTCAATAAGATATTAATTTCAGATGAAAAGAGCTCACAAAAAGGTTAATCATGAAGGAAGCCTTGACCCTTAGTTTCCGATAATTTAGAAATAGCCCGGGATAATTTAATAGCATTCCGCAACTTTGCAAACCAATCTTGCCTAGAATACAATCTCGCCTTACCAAGACAAAACAACCATAAATATTGTAGCTGATATTGTAGCTGATATTGTTGTCATATAGATGTTAGGAACGATGGTTGAACAAACTAAATGCATCTTTGGGGAGCCTGAAAACCACTAAGAGGAGGAATCAATGTTTGCTCGCAAAACTTACTATGGAAACCTAAAACATAGAAACAATATCTTAATAATCATGTGAAGACATTCCCAGAAAAGGTACAATAAATCACTGGTCTGAGAAAACTTCAAATATCTTCATTCATTAAGTGGTATTAAACGATTCAACTGGTCAATAACTTCAAGTAATATAATCCAACAATAAGTTTTAATCTAATCAAAATAAAAGTTTAAGATTGCGACAATTGAAAAAGAGAGCCATCCCATTTATTATATCACACCATACCTGAGCTCAGGACCAGGAACTTCCTGACTTAGCATGCCTTGCAATTTGTAACAAGGCAAGCATGTTTAGAACCTTTTAATAAATAGAAAAAACAATAACGGAGACAGAATTGCATCTCATCATTGTTAAATGATTGTTAAAATTTGTAACAATGAAAGTATTCCAAACCTTTCAATACACTGCAACAATCAAATTGGGGAATTCGCGTGATTTCATCACTTAGTGGTCAAAAGATACCTGCCCCATCTCTGTCACGTAGACTGCAATAGCCTTTAATGCCTCTTTATAAGGTAACAAAACAGATATGACTTCTGTGAGATCAGTTGATTGTGCCCAAGTTATTAGCACACAAACAAACACTGTAAGTACCCAATTTAGCAGCTAATCAACAGATATTAATGATTTATCACTTCCCATGGATTCAAGCCGCCTTGACCTCTTGTCCAACTCTGCCATGACTGCAGGTTCTTGCTTTTTACGTTGTTTTGTGATTGTATTTGTAGTCATAGAACCGATTTTCTCAAATGCTACCTGCCACAAGGAAAGAAGAGTAACTGAGATTTAAAGCTGTATAGAATACAAAACTACTATGATGCCGACAAACAGTAATTATCTATTCTCCGTGTTGCCAATAATTAGGACTAGAACTGTCTTTAGAAATTGCGTTCAACTGTAATGTCAATAGAAAGAGCTGTTCTTTATTAAATCACAGAGAGCCCTTTACAAGAGCAATATAAATAGAGATCTCCAAATTTGTGTGTTATTGGCTACATAGTTTTCTCACCTTCAATAGTTCGTCCGGGTCAAATGCATGATGTGTTGTATTATGCAGGATATTAATAACATCCCCAATATTTTGAGCAGCCAATAGCTCATCCTCTTTCATCTGTAATTACAGGATAAAACATAATGAGCCTATGGGAAGCTTATAAATACAGAAAGCTCAAGGGGAACAGATAGTGTGCTTTGTTAATACATTAAAAAGACTTGCCTTGAAGATAGCTAATGCTACTCGGAATAAAACTTTGGCACCCTCATTGAAGAGAACATCCCAAACCCGCATTGTAGTCTACAGTAGCACCCACAGTAAGGCATTAGTTAGAAGACATCCACAGTTTAAATAGGTTGAATCATCCAATTACGGAATCTTTTGAATGAAAATTTGATGCTTACTTCAGATGGTAAGCTTTTTGCAAAGAGACAAAGAAACCACTCGGTTGCCACAAGAGAGACATCAAATTCCAGATGCTCTAAATGTGCAGCAATTCTGCCATCCGAAAACAATAAGACAATGATATGTTCAAGTACGAAAAAGAATGAAATATATTAATAATTAATATCATTTCTGAGACACAGTGAAGGAAAAGTATATAAGCTTTACCTAGGTAACTTTTTCACCAGGAGGTCTCTAAATACCCTTTGTTCAACATGACATCCAGACAAGTTGTGTGTATAGCAATCACTGACCAGAACATTCTCCAAGAGCACAGCCAACATCCAAAATGCATCCTCCTCGGTTTTCATGACAAGCAATAGCAATGCAGCCACATAATTTAAGCCCTGTTTTGCAAACAATAACTTCCACTTGATCAACATATATTGCAGCCAATATGCACAATAATTTCATAATTAAGGTGCAGCTAACAACAATTTTTCAATTGTAAAGCAATCCTGCATAACACATCAGGAAAGGAAAAATGAAATTAGAAGAGATACTGAATACTAGTCTTACTTGGCAATAACCAACATGGGAGTCACGGAAAGAGTATCCGACAAGCACCCTTCGCAGAGATTCGTGTCCCTCTGGAGTATCCAACCAGGGATGTGAAGGGAAAGTTCGTGGCAGATCCTGCATGGGAGACAGAAAAAATTACTCAGAATGACTTCAGATATAATGAGTGATTCATCTATCTAAATTGGATACAAGATTCCCACAATGCACAGGTCTTCTCAGTTACAAACAAAACCAGTTAAGACTAATTGATAGCATTGGACTTCTGATATAGTATACACATTGCAAAGTTTTCTTCACTGATTCATGAACAAGGGAGAATCACTATTGATTGCATTTATCGAAAAACACCAGTAAATGTCAAACCAGTTCAACAACTATCATTTCATCCTCCTTGTATCAATCCATGTATTTGGTAGTTCAAATGAAGCTATGAGTATAAAATTGTTGCAAGCAAAAATCAGCTCCATTGGCATGTATTGTCCATATTACATCTCATTTTTCCTTATGGCCATCCTTGGAAATTAATTTTCAAAGCAAATGAACTGCCAGAGCTATTATCACTCCCAGTGTTCATCTATACAGCTACTGCTAATTTTGTAAGGTCATTATTTTTCATAACTGTGAGATCCATGTAAAGTGTCTATTGATGATATGCACTACCAAATTGAAGGAGCGTTAAGGGATGACTTTATCATTCGTTTTTCCTTCTAAACCTTGTCATCATTTCGATTTTCAGAAACCAAGTGACTGAATGACTGAATCAAGCATTGTTGTGGTAAAATTACAGTAGTAAAACTGATTCAACTATGGACAGAAGCAGTTCTTATCTTCTGTGAGATTTGCAAATTGGTCTTTGAAAATGGGCAGGAGCCAATGTGGAAGCAGAGTGTCCATAAAAATTAAAAACATACATACTTCCTTGTTATAATCTGATTCCCCAAAATTAAGTTTTTCTGATACTTGTCGAAGGATCCCTTACTGATCTAAATGAACAAACTACTATTCCTTCATAGGGCATCTACAATGTTGTGTGATAGTTCAGTCTATGTAGTAAGTTGGTTTGTAGACCTTATATTTTAGACCTCAGCTAAAATGGAAAATTAATTAATATTTGGTGTGTCATATGCCTACTCAAATGACGCATGACATCTCGGGACTGAAGTGAGGTTTGGTTCAATCGCCAGGGAATCTGGAAGGCTATAAGTATTCACCAAACCCATTTGTAATTAGCCGGGATTTGGTCTTGTGAAGGTCCTGATAGATGCCTATGAACAAACAAACACTGTTGGTGTTTCTGTTCACTCTCGGTCCTTTTTTCATTTCAAATTTAACTGTTTTGTTAGTCTGCTGTCGATCATTCATCTTCTAATATGATGATCAGTTTTTTTAATAGTTTATCCTGCCACATGTCCCAATTTACAGTGATTTCCTAATAGAATTCTAAATTCTCTATTTAGTGTGTGTGTACTGTAAAACTTAGGGTCATAATATTCACACCATCCACTCCTTCCATGTATGCTTGCTATCATTTCTGATACTTGTGGAAGGATAACTTAATGATCTAAATGAACAAGCTATTCCTTCATAGGGCATCTACAATGTTCCGTGATATTTCAGTCTTGATATAGGTGCATCAGAAAATTTCAAAATTGTTTAAGGAATTATGAGCATGAGACACCAACTTAGGAGAAACACATGAGACACCATAATGCTTTCAACAAGCACTTGTAACATTTTGGGTGAATCAAAAGAAAATCACACACGACATTTAAAAATGAATGCTCCCCACTTCCATTATACATAGCCCTTTGATTTCCTATAAGATGCAGGAGAAGGCAATATGAGGACACCATCCCATCCTACTTGCTCCACAGTCAAACCTGTTTCAAAATGCTCTAATCTGCTTCCCCGTATTTGGAGTTTCTTTTAGTTTTCTATCATCCATTAGTAACGTAAATTTTATATATGTCAATAGTATCTCTAATATGATAGACAATATATGAAAGCTTGTAAGTATGGACAATCGCATGCTCCAATGCTAATCACTGTTTCCTTAAGAACCGTATGCTTAGGATTCTAAAACTTAAAAGTAAAGGATGTTAGGCTAGGATTGGTACAATGCTTATCCATTATTCTTTAGTCTAGTCATGCCCATCAACTACAATGTTATATCTTGCTAGGTATTCTCATCTGCTATGATTGTATCTGGCAAAATATTTTCACTGCTCAGTGTTTTATCCCATGTGGTTGGGGATCTATAATCTTTCAGTTATCTTCTGATCATCTTATGATTATTTTAAGGGATCATAACATGGCATCCTAGAAAAAGAACTTGTCTGTACAGTTTTGAAGAAACAATCACTTACAAACTAGCAGCACTTATGCAGCATACAAAAGTCTAAACATCATCACAAGAGTAGAGCTGTGTTGGTCAAGGCGGGGCACTGTTACAACCCACACCAGGGTTTGAATCCTCAAAAGAGTAGCCAGCATGTTCCCGCATGGGGGCCGTTGTATTGGTTGAGCAATCATGGGTGGGCACCCAACAGTGTAAGCAGACTCCCACCTCTTGATAGGTGGTGGATGCTAACCACTATAGTGTAATAAGTAAAGTATAAAATTCTAATGTTTGACATTTCTGGTATGAAGACATTTTTTTGGAAGTGCTTCAGGAAACATGTCATGTGGTTTGGGATTCATAATCTCATATTTATCTTCTGATCATCTCATAATTGTTTTAAGGGGTTGTAACATGGCATCCTAGAAAAAGAACTTTTCTGTACAGTTTTGAAAAAACAATCATTTACAAACTAGCAGCACTTATGCAGCATACAAAAGTCTAAAAGACATCAGGTTAGGTGTGCTGAGTCGGTGAAAGCAGGGTGCTGTTGCAAGTTGCAACCCCCACCAGGTTTCGAATCCTCAAAAAAGTGGCCAGTGCACTTGTACTGATTGAGCTGTCATGGGTGGACACCCGACAGTGTAAGCAATCTCCCAGCTCTTTATAGGTGGTGGATTCTCACCACTGTAGCGTAATAAGGAAAGTCTAAAATTGTGATGTGATGCAGAAGCATCATCGTGGAACTGAGAGATCCAAGGAGAAGAAGACATTTTGCAATCAGGAAGAGCCATGTAGCAGGAGCAGGCAAAGTTGATATGATCAACTTTGATAAAAAATTTACTACATAACATGAAATCTGGAAACTTTAGCAGAGGAAACCTTAACGGAGTGATTATAAATAAAGAAGCATCAGATCCAGAAGGGGTGATTTCTTCCAAAAGAAACGTTCAAAGACAGCGAAGGCAAAATGTAGCCTCGAAGGATTCGTGTGGCTACCATTGCGTCTGGCCTGGCAGCGGGAAAGAAGGAAAGAGTAGTCTGCCTGAGATAGAGAGCGCGGAAGTTTATTTTTGTAATTGCAGAACGCAAGGTCGGTGAGAGTGATTGTTTGCAATGGCCAGGGTACATGTTTGAAAAATGTAAATGGCCAAAGGCCATGATGAATTTGAAAGAAAGTCTGGTTGTGTGATTGCCTATGTTGTTTATGTATTTCATTATATGTATTCTAAGTGCATCAAGGTAGTGAGGGTATCTGTCGAATTATAATGATGTGATCGCTAGCTGTTTTTATGGTGTTAATCAGTGATTGCACGTTAGTGCACGAAGTAATATAGTCTCTTAATGTATTGAAAGATAAGAGCTGTGCTGGGTTCACTGAGTTTATTTGACACTCTGACCGCAGGGTTGAGGGTTTTCGCCTTCAGTCTCTTGCATCATAATGTTGACATTTCTTTTTTTTGGAAGTGCTTCAGGAAACATGCCCTACCATTCTTTTGGAAGCGCTTCAGGGAACATACCCTGAGCAGCTGCATCGCGATGAGCAGCCTTCCTTCCACTAAGGCGCTAGGTCTGAGGTATATCTATTCCATCAAAAGAAAAACTGACAGAACCAAATGTAAACAATGCAACTTACATGATCGATCTGCCGCGTTGCAGCAGTGACCTTCCCTTGAACAGCCTTTAAAAGGTCTTCATAGTAGCTATCAGGCACAGTGGACCGTTTCTTCGCCGCGCCTGAAACAGACAGCCAGACCCTTGGCCTCAATGCAAGAGGAATCCCCTTCCTGATCAGCCTCTTCAAGGCAATGGTATTAGAAAGCACAGAAAGTGAGAGCGAAGACACAGCAATCCCTTCAGAAAGTGAAGATATCTTGGGCTGCAAATACCAACCAGCCCCTTTGCTGGCCTCTAGAGCCCACCAAACTCGGCCCTGCTCTCGCACCCTCTCTCTCACCTCATTGAAGAGATTCGCATCATCAAGAGTCCCTTCGACAGTAAAGGAATACAGATCCGAAAACCTCACGGTGACATTCTTTCTGAGCGCATTGGTATTGCCCCTCCATATGGGTTTCTGCCTTTCCCAATGGTTGTGGTGTGTCCCAAACATTTCCCTAGAATTTGCCATGAAAATGCAACACTAGAACCAATTGTCAAATTTGAAGATATCAACACCCCTACTTTCAATTTGTGAATTAAAAAACTAAGATCGGAATCTCGGCTGAATTGTCTGATTTCCTCGGCAGGTTGAGTAAAACACAGAAAATTGACTATGTCTCATGCAATAACAATCAAAAGTCCATGAAAAGCAATACTGTTTATGGAACGCCGAATCTTAATATAGCTTAGCCTGAATGGTATGATTTCTTTCTCGCCCAAAAGAAGAAAATAAGCTATTTTCCCTGCAATAGCAATCCGAAGTCCATTAAAACCAATACGATTCTATAGAATTCTGCCTTCAAACCTCGCTCAGATGAATCAATGCAGGCTCCTGTTAACGAGGGCGTCCATTGCCCCTCTGCTTCAAACAACATGGCACCTTTCCCTTCAGGTCCATTGCCCCTCTGCTTCAAACAACATGGCACCTTTCCCTTCACTACTTTATCTCTGAAACGAATGAAGACCCGCTTGCAATATCTGCTTTTCTCATCCAAAAAGCGATAGGAAGACATAAAATGTATGCCCTCCCTGGGGGTGAGTGTCCAGCGCCAGGAGCTCGAGGGTTCCTCGTCTCATTCTCTGCAGATACTGCACCCAATCCAACCAGAATTGGCTAGGCGGATTCGTACTAGGAAGATGAAGCTGTCCACCGAGGCGAAATAGAAGGATATAAGCTGCGCCGGCAGAGAATCGGTCGTGAAGGTTCGGCATCGTTTCCGGGACCCGCCGGCCGGCACGCGGCACGCGGTCCGCTGAGTGGATATGCTCATTGCGAGCAATCCTCGTGATTCGCTTCATTTGGATCGCATTTTTTATAAATTTACATGAAGGCCTTAAATTATGGGGTTTGATGTTCATAAATCTCTCCCAATAATCGGTGGGAATTCTATGTAACTCCAACAACATGGGAAGTCAATGGGACTTGGAAGGTTAGATGAGGCTGTTACCACTAAACAAGGCTTTAAGTTACCTTAATAACTTAAAGTAAAAAATATGTTGTTTTTATTTGTTTCTATAAAATTTATTTGTCTGGGTTTAGTAAGGTTAGGTTATTTTTTGGTAAAGTGGTTGAGAGTGGGGATATTTATTTCTTAAAAGTTATTTAAGAAGATTTTATTTGACTTTTGACTAAATATAAGGCACAAGGATAAACTTTGATAGAGATTATATTAATTATTTGCTTTGACAAACTCATCAAGTTAGGTTTGACTATTTGAAAATTCGATTTTTAATATTAATATATTGAATTTAATAAATAATTTTATTTTTTTTTAGATAAAATCATTTTTTAATTTAGTTAATTGGGTTTAGTTTTAGTAGTTTGTGTTTAAGGGTGTTTTCTTCACTTAAGTTCAATTCTTCCAAGTGACATGTTGAGCTCTTAAATGAACAAGTTATCGAAAAAGCTTCAGCTTTATACAAAATATGGTTTACTCTAGATACCATTCTCAAAATGGGGTGACAAAATCTAGGTTACCTTAGGTACCATCCTCGAAATGAAGGATGTGCCCGGTGGGTTTCCCCATGAAAGTATTTCAAAGAAAAAAAAAACATTTCTTAATTTCTCCCAAAAATATGAAGAAGTGTTCACTATGATAGAGAGGTTAAGGAAGGATGGCGACTTCATACTAGTTTTTCCATAAGAAAATTAGCTCAATTATATTAGCGAAATATAATTTTTACATCTTCTTGACCATAAAGATGATCATTGCAAACCTAGTCCATAGACCTTGCTCTTATACATAAACTACCACAGCCCCAAAAGAACCAGAAAGTCACCAGATGATAACCAGCACGCAGGCTGCAAAAGAGATTCGTAACAGGGGAAAAATCCCAAAACAAAACACCAGAAGAGGAATAAACCAGAAGCCGCATGCCCCCAAAGGACCTCAAAGTGTTAACCTTAAAACACTGCACGCCCCCAGAGAGGACCTCAAAGCTCTGGTCCAAAACCTCTTATTGCCAAGGAGAAAGAGGAGGCCAAAAAATCGAGGAGGAGACAGAACACCGGCTGAAATAAACCCCCGAAGCCGTCACCATCGCAAACTCCAAAAATTACCACCACCACGCACTCAGAGTGTAGCCCTCAACCACCAAACTAGAGGAAAGCGTAAACCGATGGCCCACTAGATGGTAAACACTTGCAGGGTAAAGCCCGGCCCCGAACAAGTAGTCACCGTTGGGTAACGCTCGATAGAACTGGAAGAAAGCTAAAACAAAGGAGTCGAATGCCCATCAGATGGAAATGCTTGAGTAGTGTAGGTTAATGTCTGGCTCCAAACAGGAGATAATCATCGTAGGGACGTTCGGCCTCGAAATAGGAGCAGGGGCTCGTTCCTCATTTGTCGTCCATAGAATCCCTCTCTCACCCTTCTCGTCGAAGTATCCCGTCCGCAACATTGCTCGCTCGCCCTAAATTGGTTCATGTATGTGCTTTCCCTACTGCTTGGATTTTTCAAAAATGCAATTAGCAAAACTTAACAGCAAAACCAACTTCATACTAATTGTTGTAGAGTAAAATGTTAATTTTAATAAAGATTAATTTTTTTAAGTAAAAAATAAAAATGTTTTTGGTGGGTTGATTACAACTCAATCTAGTATCTTTAGTGTTATCCTATCCAAAGTGTTATCATATTCAATATAAGAGTGTTATCATATTCAATATAAGAGTGTTAAGCAAGTTGTTAAGACATAATGTTCTTTGGTAAAAGTAGAAGCTTACTTGAATATAATTTAGTACATTGTTATTATTTTTTAAATTAAATAATCTTAATTTTGTTTAAAAAATAATAATTAAAATGGTTAATTAAAATTTAAAATGATTAACAAGAATTTTATTAAATTTTTGAAATGGATTGAAATAAATTATATTTTAAATGAAATTGAGGTAAAATAAAATTTGATTAAAATGATATTTTAATATTTTATTGTATTAAATTTATGGTTAATTTATTGTATTAAATTTTTGAAATGGATTGAAATAAGTTATATTTTTTATCAAAATTTTGAAATAAATTTTTTGAAATGGATTGAAATAAGTTATATTTTAAATGAAATTGAGGTAAAATAAAATTTGATTTAAATGATATTTTAATATTTTATTGTATTAAATTTATGGTTAATTTATTTCATTAAATTTTTGAAATGGATTGAAATAAGTTATATTTTAAATGAAATTGAGGTAAAATAAAATTTAAAGGTTTTGAACGGGAATACTACTTCTCTGCAATACTATTTTTCTGGGGTTTTGAAATTATTTCTCTATGGTTTTGAATGGGAATAATATTTTTCTCTGGTTTTACGGTTTTGAACAGGAATAATATTTCTCTGTGGTTTTTGAAGAGGAATACTACTTCTCTGTGGGGTTTTGAACACGAATAACTTTGATTTTTACCTTTTTCACCAAGGTTTATCCGGACTTCTCTGGGGTTTTGAATGGGAATAATACTTCTTTTTGTTTTTTACCTTTTTTACCCAGGCCAGACTTCTCTGGGGTTTTAGGAAATTATTTTTGGCTTCTTCAATGAGACATCTGAAATGAGGTGAGTCGCTTTTTACTTTGATTCAATTTTAATTTTACATAAAGAGATTTAAATATATTTT
>CBVK0102686630.1:0-12037 GCA_900067695.1 Picea abies | reverse complement strand
CGGTCTGCTGAGGAGCGAGGGATGCAATTCCACTATAGTCTATAACATTATAATAACCATTTGCACAATGGGGATTGAATGTAATCAGTCCAATAAATCCAAAATCGAGTAAAGAACATGCTTATATCATCACTGCAACTGAGTATTTTACCAAGTGGCAAGAAGTTGTTTCCTTAAGGAATGTTGATTTTGAGTAATTGATCCTTTTCCTGAAAGAAAATATCTTGTCTATATTTTATGTACTAGAAAATTTCATAACAGACAATGGTTCAATATTTATTGGGTCAAAGTTTACAATTTTTTTTGGAGAATATGGAATCATTATGGAACAATCATCCAACTATTACCCGCAAGGAAATGTTTTGGCTAAGTTGACAAAAAAAACATTAATTCAAATTCTCAGAAAGACAATTGCATCCAACCAAAAAAATTGGCATAAGAAATTAATACATGCACTATGGGAAAGTTTCCTTACTCCAAAGGATAGCACTAGGAATTCCCCATATACCTTAGTATATGGGAAAGAAGAAATATTATCATTACAATTGGAATTAAATGCCTTAATCCTCGCTAGAAACAATGAATATTCAAAAGATAAATCACCTATGTAGAAAAGATATCATGAACTTATGAAACTTGAAGAACAAAGAGAACAAGCAACAACAACAATAAAAAAAAGACAAGAAGTGGTCAAAATATATTTTTACAAGAGCACTACCTCAAGGAATTTTCAAAAGGATCAACTAGTTTTGTTATGGAATAAAGAAAAAGAAAAACCATCTTTTCATACAAATTTTGGAGCTCTCTGGATTGGCCCATACCAAATTGAGAAGTTCATTGGCTAAAATTATTATTTGTTGAAGGATATGACATGAACGATTCAACCATTTCCCATGAATGGGTAGTATCTCAAGCATTTTTTTTGTTAACCCCCCAATCCATAACCTATACATAGTCTTTTTCAGTGCTCCTTTGTATGCTCTTCATCATTTTATTTATTTTTCCCTTTTTCCTTTTTTCCTTTCTTTTCAACCCCATTTTCCCAATGTATGAGGATTTTGGATTCTCAGCAACCCATAGGGGATCACTGTCCCATAGTTGGAGCCGAATTTTGATCTACATTTTTATATAAATGTTGGTGCATGCATATCCATCATTAGTCTTATTATTTTCTTCCTATGTTCCTTTTGCATTCTTTACTTAGTTGGTTTTTCTCTTTGAAATGCAGGTTGCATATCAGGCTACTATCAATTCCACATGTCTGCAAACCCACAAACCCACAAATCCATACTTAGTCACTTTTTTCTTACTTTACAATCTTGACACTTAGTCATATTTACATGTTGTGGGAGATCAATCCACCCCATCCCACAAAGGCTTGTGTTCCACAACCCGAAAATGTGCAACACTCAAAATGACCCATTCCACTTCCACGTCATGTATAATTCACATCTTACCTTTCTATACTTATTTGATTTTTTTGAATGTGAATGTGAGACAACCTTCCATCCCATTTACCTTCTTCTCAATTCTCATGTCCCGCAACCCGCAATATTTTTTTCTCCAAAATGACTCACCTACTTCCATGACCTGTAAAATTGCATTTTCTTATACTTAATTTATTTTACCATTATGGATGCAGGAGTCCCCCCTTATCATATTTTCAACTCTCCATGCTCGTGTCTCAAATCCCACAATCCCACACTCATCATATTGTACTTTCCATTTCCCACTTTGCACCTCCATACTTAAAATTTTTTCTTGTTTTCCAACATCACATCACCATTCTCGATGGAATTTACTTTCCTCCATCATTTCAACCACCACTTGTGTGAACCTAAATGTCATTATTAAGTGGTGAAAATTTTGTAAAGCTTTATAATAATTTAAAAATCTGACTATGCAAATTAGAAACTTTGAAATCAGAGCTACAGCAGTTGGTAATCAAGGAAATACATGGTAAATTTAATAAAGAATTAAAACATCATGATCTAAAAGGGTTATATCAACAAGAGCACCATCTATTTGTAAAAAGGGAAATCAGTGTAAAGACATGTCAAGTAGAATAAAAGACTTGTATTGTGGAGACACACTTAACGCTCTTGGATGAGAAGATCATTAGTTCTAAGGGTCACAATATTGTAAGTGGTATTTGGCTCTTTCCCCTACAGAGAAGGAAATAAACAATGTTTTGAGTTCAGGCATAGCATTGGTCGGCTATGTTCCTAGGGTGAGAGACTTCAAAGATTTGGTTCTTTGGTGCATGGATAATAACGACACAGAAAGAAGAACTATTCAAATCCATGGCAAGCCACCAACCTCTTTGACTCCCTCGTTATTCAAGAGAATGTTATGACTCCCAAACCCTACCATTTTGTATAAGAATGAGGAAGTTGACGACTTTCACAATGAACACCAAGGAGGAGAAGAGTTCCTCAAGAATTATCTCACTAACCCATGATTTGACAACATTTTTTCTCAGGTTGAGGTAATTTCTTTAAATACACATACAAGTATTTTTCCTGGATTTTTTCCCAATTGATTGGACAAGAGTCCATGAACTCTTGTTGACCCAAAATTGGTCACCCCTATTTTCCCTCTCATGGAATAATAAAAAAATTGATATCACAAGAAGAAAATCTTTGAATGATTACAATTTCATTGTCTATTATTCAATCTCATCTTCTTCATGCATTTCGCAGATTCAAAATCCGAGTTTGTATGCTCAAGATATCCAGGTTTTCATCAAACTAGAAAAAAGTGCTTCTTCAATATGTGGAAAAGCTAATTTTTCTTGGAATTAAGAATTCTTGGAACAGTGATCATTCTCATGGAACCATGTCGTGTGTTGGAACGATGTCTAGTTCTTCGGAACCATGTCCATCTCTTGAAAACCATCATTCCGCACTTATTTTATTCCTATCATTCTTCCCCTCTTTCCACACTTAGTTTTTTTCTTAAATCTCCTCTCCTTTACTACATCTCCTCTCTTCTCTATACTTAGTCTCTTTCAAATTTCCTTACACTCTTCTTATTACTCTCCATACTTAGAGCTTTTACTATTCCACTCTCCTCTCCTCCTCTCCTCTCCCCATACTCACACTTATTCCAACACTTAGAATTATTTACTCCAACGCTTATAATTATTTTAAAATCGCCCTCCCCTCTCCTTATACCTTCAATCCTCTCCCATACTTCACCTCATTAGCTTCCATACTTAGCTTTTTAACCTCACTTAACACCCCTCACTCATCCACTTTATTGGACTCACTCAAGTTATAGAGTCGTAGGTTGGAAAACTCACATGCTTACTCACCTCACCTCCCTTACCTTCCCCTCACCTGGGAACCCACCATGTTTCCCCAAACCACCATGCTTCCCCAACAGGACAACCTCTTTGTTCCTCCTTATCCATCCTTCTTCCTTACTTAACCATTTAATACTAAGTTTCTTATATGAATCCTTAACTAATGAAATATTACCACTTTCCAACCACTTATCTCATGACACATGGTGATTAACTATTGGTGATACATGGCAGAAACATGGCATCAAATTACTTATGACACATGGCAGGAACATGGATACCCACTATTGGAGACACTTGGAAACTAATTACTTATGACACATGGGAGCCCACTATTGGAGACACATGTTAGAAAATTACCTCATGACATCTGGCACTTCATGGTGACCCATCACGCAATGACCCGTGGAAAAATGTGGAAGTTGAATCATCACTACTAGGCATTGACTAGGCATGGGTGGAGGATGCCTGGTCAATCAAAATATATTAATTAATTAATTTCCTAAGGGGTCAAATTCCCAAGCCTTTATAGTCTTCTCATTTCACACATTAAGTGTATAATATAATTTATATTATATACCATTAAATATCAAATACTTACATGCAAAAGGAATATCCATTTATGAACAAAATGTGAAATTTTTAAATAAGGTGGATGAAATTCAAATCAAGGGCCCAAATTGCCCCATAAAATTGGTCAACTCTTGTTGACTCTTAATGTTATGGAGGTAATTTATTGAGATCCGAGATTTGGAATTCTGTAAAATTTACCTCGTTGGAAATGTATTTCTACAAGGAAGATGACGAAATAGGTTTCAAGGGCTAAAATTGGGCATAATATTATCATAAATTGAAAGAATAGTCAGCAATATTTTTATGGTCTACTGATAAATCTATTTGACACCTCTACTTCACGAGCTCATATCTTGAGATCCAGGAATTGAAATTGTGACCAGAAGGACTAGTTGGAAAGCTAAGACAATGAATATCACATCTAAATTGGTTTCTATGGATGAAAAGTTGAATATCATATCCAGAAAACTAAAATGCAGTCCCCTCTTTAAAAGGGCAGTTAATTAAAATTTTCAAAATAAAAGTTTATTTAAAAAACTTTTATGAAAGATGAAAAAGGGCCCACTTCAAGATGTGTTTTTTAATGATATGACTTAATTAAGGAAACTTTTTGAAGCATTAATTAAAGTGGTATTTCCAAGAAGGAGAAATCCCTAACTACTCGAGCAGTTAGAAGAATCAGTTTTAAAAGGCAAGAAAGGACTTCATCAATTGGTTAGAACTAGGTAATCATAAGATCACAACATAAATATTCAGCCATTAATATGAAACCAAGGTTTTGATCGATGAATAGAGATATCCATCTTCTCCATTCTTTTTGTTCTTATATGCCATTTTCTCAAGGCCTTTTGTTCATATTTTTTAACTGAGCATAAGGTTGAGTTCTTGAGTGTTTCTATTGTATTCTTCAAAGAATTTTCTTATATGATCATGTAGTATTCACAGCCATGTATGTGACTACCATATGCAAGCTAGGATTTCTATTGAATTCATTGAGATTTAGTCTTGTGTTTGACAAGCTTCATTTCTAAATATTTAGTCAATTGGTTTTTTGAGATGTTTTGTAATGTAAAATATATTTCATGAATAAAAACTCCACAAAGAATTACTTTGGGGCATGAATTCAATGATTTTTAGATCTTTTGATTTCTGAGTGTGAGATGTTTGAAGTATGCTTATCAAATTTTCTTATGTTTTAATTGCAATACTCTTTTAAAATTCTTTGAGATGATGAAAACTATTCTCTCCTTTTTCTCGTGAGAAGATATGGATGTATTCACTATTTATATGTGATTAAGAGTGTTGTATATATGAATTTGAGCATAATGATATTCTGATATTGAAGCTTCCTTTCAATCTTTATATTAATAAAAGACTTATTTCTACATTAAGATTCATCATGCTATTAAAGAACCATTTCATGTATAAATCAAAGAAATAAAGTTACAGGGTTTTTTTGTCTAAGAATTCTTCCTAATCCAAGATATCCAAGAGATATCTTTTAGCCAAAGAGGTGTACCACCTCTATAAAAACATAGGGGGGTTTATATCCTTGTGAAGTTGTTGTTTCGATATTAATTGATTCAAACATCAACACCTCTATGCCAAAATATATTGTTTATATTATTCACTTTGTTTTTCACGAAGACGTTATGATTGACTAGGTCCAAATGATTTCAAATGAGGTATCATTTCAATTGGGTGGCCTAAGAAAAACAAGAAATTTTATATGACTTCTTATTTGCTCTATGTTATTTCCTACTGTCACATATTTGAAGACTTTCCTAGGACAAGTAATGTTGATTTCAAGGTGGAACCAGTTTTTGTCTAGTACTCAGCTTTATGGAGACATAAAGCCTAATACAATTTCTATAAAGTACAAAATGGTTTCAAATCTGCATTCAATAAATCAATTCATGGTCCTACTACATCGATATTGTGACTAAAGGTTTCATACTTTCTTGTCGAGAAATGAATTTTTGAAACTTTAGAGGATTTCAGTCTTTTGAGATTATTTGGATTCCAAGAGAAACCCTTATTGTTACCCTTCTATGTATCTAACTGACACTTTTTCATCGAGGTGTGAAGATAGTATAAATATTGGGAACACATTTTGAACAAAAAAATACATAAAAAGTTAATTCCATTGCCATGGAGGGTTGGGGAAATAGTTGTCAAGCATATTTCGCACTTGAATTTTCTAGTCATTGGAACAACTTGATTTAAAATAAGCTCAATGTATCAAGGGTTTCAACCATAAAAACTTATTCTCTGCATAGATTTCCCTATTTGGATGTTTATCTTTGTATTTTTGTAAGTTGAACAAGTTGAAGAAGGAGGAGGAGACAACCAAAATCCCCTTAAGGCCTCTATTGAAGAAAATCTGAATGATATTAAATAATTGGCAATAAATAATGAGTGTTGCAGATAGAAGGGTAGAGAGGTAATAAGAAAGAACCCTTATTCACCCAATATTTCACAAAGAGGTACTTCTACAAAAACAAAATCTAGAAGTAGTGGTATAGAACCAAAAAGAACATCCACTGGAAATTCAGATGACGATAGTGACAAAGACTCTTACACACCTAAATGTCACACCACCAAATGTCTCATTTAAGTGTCGTAAGTGTCCTATGCACCTTACTAAGTGTCGCATGCACTTTATCAAGTGTTGTATGCACCTTAATATGTGTCACATACACTTTATTGAGTGTCGCAACTTTGACACCATGGAATAAAATTTTTCATAATCCCTAGTCAATGTGGAGGAGAAAAACGCATCATGAGAAGGTTGAAACAATGCCTTTTACCTTGAGATTTTGACCATTTTTTAAGGTCAATGCTCTCTTGCCCATGTATAGGGAGAATTGAACTCTTGTCAATGCTCCCCTACCCATGTATAGGGAGCATTGTCAATTTCCTATGCTCAATGTTGGGGGAGAGTTGATGGTTAGAGGGAGTTATGGCTATCCCAACTTATTCTAAGGGTTAGTTCTGAGAAGATGAGGTCAAGGATTCGAGTCATATCTCATGGCTCCATCTTAGGTAAACTTAATATCCATGAGACAAGTTATGTCCCAACTTATGGAGCTAAATCCTCAACCATTTCCCAAAATACTTCATGGTGGTTAAGCCTCTAACTCCTATATAATGAGGGAATTCCAAGGTGAAAAAGGAGGACAATCCATGAGAGCATCATAATTCTGATCTTGAGACATTCAGGATAGGACTGGATAGGAGCGCTTGGAGGATTTGTTGCAATTTCAACATTGGACTGTAAGTGCTTCACTATGGCTTTCCATTAATACATAAATTGTCTTATTCCCTTTATTTTTGTGTCATTGGATCATGCATGTCTATTGTTGTGAGATTCATCATAGATAGATATATTTTCACTTGAAAATCTAGTGTAGAGGAAGGTGGTTTCTCTTTGTTCTTTGCAAGTATTTTCTTATGCCTAGGAGGTTGGTCAACAAGGTCAAAGGCTACAGTAGTGAGGAAAATCGACATAAGAAGGTAAGTCACCCATATCTTTCTTCTCATCTGATTTTTTAATCAAGTGATCCAAAAAGGATCCAAAGAAGGCTAAGAACAACTCAAAACTCATAGAGGCAACTCAGGATGCTTAGAATTGCTTCAATAGACAGAGAAAGGGGAAAGGTTAAGGGTTCCCAAAACTCATTGAAAATGACACGATCGTGAAGATCACGTCGCAAGATTTCTAATGACGCAAACGACTCATCAAACGGAGTTACGGATTGAAAGATATTTGCGATCAAAGTTTGGTCAACCTAGCCCAGTCAGTAGGGGATGAGTCAGCATTCGTACTATTGACGTTAGAATCCATACAGTAAACATGGTAGGAGAAGGAAGGTGAAACATGGCATGCTGACATTATCATGACATCAGCATGGTGACATGGAAGCACTAGAGGCTACCACGTGTCACCCAGTTTTAGCATTTTGGGTCGATCCGTGCACCAATTGGATCGTGTCACGTGGCAGTTCATACAGTCTATACACTGGCATGGCATGTTGATGTGGCATGATGACTTGGCAGAGGATGATGTGGCCCAGTGAGAGGTCACCATGTGGCCCAATCAGAGGCTCCCACGTGGCAGGCAGGAAATGCTCAATGGCAGTCCGTGAGTGAAATTTGAAAAAAAAATAGTTTGGTGGGTCCACCAAATCTAGCGGACCATGCCAAACTTAGTCTCATTTATTCATTGGGATATATATATAATGCCTCTGATAAACTAGCGAAACAAACATTGTTATACATATGACAACAACATAAAACCGAAAATTGGGAAGCCTGCGGGTTTGACCCTGGGACCTCCTCCACCATATACGCCTTAACAAATCCACCCAAACCAATAAGGCATGGGCCTTACATTGTAACCATTGTCGTACAAAAAAAATTAAATGTGAATCCGCCCACTACCAGGGGGAAGTGTGCGTACGGTAAGGCCTTCTGGGCATGGAAAATTGATGCAGTCCAGTCATTAATGCAGGTTGCAAAGAGGGCATGGAAACCAAGACGAATTTCTTCTTGGGCCTGGGAGTGCCAGAGTCTAATCGAGACATGGAGACAGTCATTTCTGGGTAATTTGACCCCACGAATTCAGTGGTGCTGATTGTTTTTTGTTCTGAGCATTATTTCTGCAGCTTGATTTCAGAATGAGGTATACTTATGTATTTTTCCAAATTGTTTTGTTGAGTTAATGAAAGAGCCTACCAATTGGAGAGAAGGACCTGAAGATGTATTCCATGAGGGACAAACTCTATTATCAAGTTTTTGTGTTCATATTTGATGCTTATGTATCTTCATTTTTGAGTTTTTCCTTCTTTAATGGTGCACTTTAATTTTTGCTCATTTAATGCAATTCTTTATAAGTCACTTGATGAAAAGATCCTGGATCATGTTGGTATCAGAGCGGTCGTCTTTGAATTGAATTGTTGAGTGTAAATGATTATTAGGGCCAAGCATAATCAGGGTGAAGGAAGTCTTAAGATTTTCAATCTCAAAGTTGGTCGTGCATCCCGAAGAAAGAAAATAGGAGAAGAGGAAAAGCGTGTTGAACAGGAGAAAAAATTTCACATGGTATTTTATCGCATGTCCGAAATGTTCGAATGAATGTATGGATATTACGAGAAGAGGATGAATAAGAAAGGGAATAAAAAGGAAGCACATGTAGATGATGATGCTTTGGTAAGCCAAGGAGTTGGAGGAGATCCTCCTGAGCCTCTGCCTTCACCTTCAAGTTCTAGTTCTTCTTCCTCTGAGCATTCTCATCATTCTAGCCATAAATCCTCTTTTACGAAACAATTATTAAGCTTGATGTAAAATTTTCTTTACTTATGTTTAATGGATATTGTAACAACCCTAGTTGAATAAATGTTTAAGGTTTATTAAGTTTGATTTTCTGCAATTCTCGTGTGACGTATTCAGGTGGAGGTCCTCCCCTTGAATCCCTTGATGCTTCTGGATTACCCGTTTCGGATGGTGGGGGTTCCACTTCAATCCCTGCCAGTTGTCTCCCCTTTAAAGTCTTGTTAATGGCTTCCAACAACGTAGACAGGTCCACGACTATCTCAGGGAACAGCGAGTAGGGGAAGGGCTTCCAGGGGAAGGAACTCATTTCAGAGACAGACACATAACAGTGCACAAATTCAATCTTGTGTTACCTATTGGGGGTGTAGAGGACCCCATTACCAGCATGACTGCCCAGAGTTACAACCAGGGTTCATGCATAGAGAAGGAAAGGCACCGATGGGGAGATCAAGT
The DNA here is from genome assembly GCA_900067695.1 of Picea abies. NCBI lineage: Eukaryota > Viridiplantae > Streptophyta > Pinopsida > Pinales > Pinaceae > Picea > Picea abies. Next base: position 2,370 of record CBVK0102686630.1, on the reverse strand, counting down.
AGCAGCCACCAGATTTACGCAGCGGTTAATAACCACCAGGCTGAACATCAATCCACGGTGGTAGAGTCATCAGGTACACTAAATCATATCAATGTCAAGATTTTGTTTGATTCTGGTGTGACAGATAGTTTCATTTCACCATCTGCATTAGAAAAGAGTGGGTTGGCAGCCTACGAGCACGATGACTTTAAACAAGTCGAGATGGCTTCGGGGGAAAAACAAGTAGTAGGCCCAAGTGTTGATAATTGTATAGTAGACCTGGGAGTTTGCACTACCAGGTTGAAAGTATACGTCACTACTCTCGAGGCATATGACCTAATCATTGGAATCGATTGGTTAGCATCTCACCGAGCTTTGGTAGATTGTTTTGCAAAGAGGGTGCTTTGTGTCGATGATGAAGGAAGACCAGTAGAGATCCAAGGTGTACAGAGAAAAGTGTCATTACACTTTATATCAACTATGAAGATTAAGTGATGCTTGAGGAAAGGGTGTCGAATTTATGTAGTGGAAACAGTGAATGAAAGGAAGGGACCCTCATTGGATCAGTACCTGGTATTGTCATAATTTCAGGATGTTTTTCCGAATGAGTTACCAGGGTTACCCCCTGAGAGGGAGCTTGATTTTACTATTGAGATAAATCCTGGTGCAGAACCAATTTCCAAAACTCCGTATCAGATGACAGCGCTAGAACTTTGTGAATTGCAAATGCAGCTGAAAGAGTTACTGGACTTAGGGATAATAAGGCCCAATGTCTCACCTTGGGGTGCAGCGGTAATTTTTGTAAAGAAGAAGGATGGATCCTTACGACTGTGTATAGACTACAGGGACTTGAACCATGCTACAGTGAAAAATAGGTACCCGATGCCTCGAATAAATGACCTCTTCGATCATATGAAAGGAGCAGCGGTATTCTCAAAGATTGATTTGCGATCAGGCTATCATCAGTTAAGGATTAAGGAAGGTGATATCCCAAAAAATTGCCTTTCGAACTCGATTCAGAAATTACGAGTTTTTTATAGTACCTTTTGGGTTGACCAATGCACCAGCAGTATTCATGAGCCTCATGAACGGCGTATTCCGAAAATACTTAGACCATTTTGTACAAGTCTTTTTAGATGACATCCTCATCTATTCCAAGAATGAAAGAGAACACAAGGAACACTTGTGAATAGTGTTGTCCTGCCTTAAAGGGAACAAATTGTATGGGAAGTTATTGAAGTGTTCCTTCTTCCAGAGAGAGATCCACTATTTAGGTCATATCATTTTCGGCGAAGGAATCTCTGTCAACCCAGAAAAGGTAAAGGCCATTATGGAATGGCCAGTGCTGAAAAATGCCCATGAGGTGAGGAGCTTCATGGGGCTAGCAAGTTATTACTGGAGATTTTTGGAAGGATTCTCAAAAATAGCGAAACCCATCACCACTTTGCAATGCAAGGGGGTTAGGTATGAATGGACAAAAGAATGTGATAGTGAATTCATTGAGCTTAAGAGGTTACTAACTAGTGCACCAATTCTACGAGTGTCAGATATGGAAAAGGACTTCACGGTGTGCATGGATGCCTCGAAGAAAGGGTTGGGGGCCGTGCTAATGAAGGATGGAGGAGTGATAGCTTATGCATCAAGGAAGTTGAAGAAGCACGAAGATTTATACGTGAATCATGATTTAGAGTTGGCAGCTGTAATGCTAGCTCTGAAACTTTGGAGGCACTATCTTGTTGGGCGAAACTTTGAGCTCAAAACGGACCATCAAAGTTTAAAACATCTCTTCACTCAAAGAGATCTGAATGCTAGGCAAAGGTGATGGAGCGAGTTTATGAGTGAGTACGATTTTGGTATTTCGTACATCAAGGGAAAGGAAAATGTGGTCGCAAATGCCTTGAGTAGGAGACCACGTATCTTCTCCTTGGTAACCTTAAAGGTCAATCTGAAGGAACATGTGTTGACACAACTCCCAGGAGACAGTTGGTATTTAAAGGTTACTTCAAACCTCCAGAGCGGGAGGCAGTTAGACCCAAAGTATGAAGGATATAGTCTGGAAACAAACGAATTGTTAAGATATCGAGGAAGGATGTACATCCCTGAGAATGGGGATATTCAAAGCATCATATTGAAGGAAGCCCATAGATCACTTTATTGTGCGCATATGAGAGTGAAGAAGATGTACGCAGATATGAAGAAGCTCTTCTTTTGGGTAGGCATGAAGTGCGGTGTAGTCCATTTTGTCGCCAAATGCCTAGAGTGTCAATAGGTGAAAGCCGACCACCATCACCCGGCAGGCCTCCTACAACCACATGATCTCTTTATGTCCAAGTGGGAAGTCATCTCTATGGATTTTGTTGTGGGGTTGCCGCTCACATCCCATAGACACAA
>CBVK0102686560.1:0-18574 GCA_900067695.1 Picea abies | reverse complement strand
GCATTTGATATATGGTGTAAAATTTTTCATCAAGCTGGTTTTATTGGGGTGAAACAAATGAAGCAACTAACCTACATGCTAACATATCTTACTAGGACAATTAACCCAGATTAAACTATTGGGTTAAGAAATTACTCTACCTTAGGGCTATCTGACCAGGATTAGACAGTCTGGTCAGATTTATTCACTACCCTATCAAAATTAAATTTAAAAAGAACTTGGCCATGCTTGAAAGGTATGGCCAAGTTACTATGGCCAAGTTACTATTATTGCATGGGGCTTTCATTTAAATTCTTTTATGCCCTCTTTTTCTTTTTTTTCTTTTTTTTTTCTTTTTCTTTTTCTTTTCTTTTTTCTTTTCAAATTATTTGCAGAATGAAAAATCATTTGACAACAAAAACATTAGAGACAAATAATATCCCAGTCATCAGTTGATTCCCATAACTTATGGGGTGATAACAGGTTGTTGAAAAATCTACATATAAATGATTAAGTAAACAAGTCAGAAGTGTAAAGGTGTGTTGAAAAAAAAGTGGTCACCTATATTTTTTCGCTCCTGGAATAATAAAAAAAATGGCATCACAAGAAGAAAAATTTTGAAATATTATAAGTCCATGGTGTATCCCCTTCTTCATGCATTTTTCATATTCAAAATTCGAGTTTGTATGTTCAAGATATCCAGGTTTTCATTTAAGAGGGAAAGGTTGCTTCTCCCATGTGGAGCAAAGTTAATTTCTTCGAAGCACACATAAATTTTTGCGGGCCCAAGACCCTTGTTTTCTTCAAATTTTGCAGGCCCAAGACCCTTGTTTTCTTCAAATGTTACGGGCCTAAGACCCATCTTATTTATTCTTTCCTGTTCATAACACTTAGAATTATTTTAAAATTCTTCTCCTTATTACTCTCCCTTTATTCCCTCATCCTCACATCACACTTAGTTTGTCAATTTAGTGGATTCATAATTCACTCATCTCGGCTCTTAGGCACCCACCATACTCCTCACTTTACCATACTACTTATCTCTCCATTATCCCCACCATAATTCATATTACTTAGTTTAATTTTTTAGTCCACCTCCCCTACCCCCTCACTTCCCTCACTCCCAAACCCGTGAACCCTTCCCGCTACCTACATTTTACCCCCTCCCCCCAACATCACCCTATGTTACACCCTACCTCTGTGTTGAGGGGTCCGAGATCCATTTAACTCAACATTAGGAATCAAACCTGCCTTAGAGGCCCAATTAGACTATGCAATGTTTTATGGGTGGAATGGTTCTCCAGGTCTTTCGATCTAGCTAATTTATCGATGAGCTTTACTTAGTGATTGACATGATATCTTTATGTGAAAGTTCCTCCTTCAGATTAAACGTTTCTCTTTTTGTATTTAATTTTATTAGATAAGTCTGATAAAGCAAGGTGTGATGGTATAAACCAACTGATAGAGGGGATTCTTAACTACTGAAGAAGGCTCAGCCTGGGATAACCCTCGTTCTCTAGCTTGCAAACAATTATATTCACACCTATTACAAGTCTAGTAATAATACATTAACTTGCTGGTATTTCCCATTTACTGAGATAAAATTATTAAAATAAAATATGCATGCAATAAGATGAGTGCAAGAAAAATAGTTTCCTTAGCTCTACCATCAATTACATATTAACACAACGATTCGTTTTTCATCATTTAGAGAAAAAGAACTGTTAAAGTATTGAAAAAAATAGCTTATCAATAGATTTAGAAACTCTTTCTCATTACAACATCAACTAATGAATTCAAATATGGAATTAGCTCCTCCTCAATCCAATCACATAACGCCATTGATGAAAATAAAATTTGTCTCTGGTTCTAAACATAACTTCTTAATTAAAGTTGCTCAGAAATAATTCTTTACAATTATCAAAAAAGAGGGTCATTACCCAAAACCATAGACCTTTTCCAAAAGGTCAATCTCCCTATTTATAAAGAATTACTAACTTAAAATAGCTACTAAAAGTTTGTGTTCAGTAAAACAAAATAAGGACACATGGCACTTGATCTATTTCTTCTCTTGAGATTGTCTAGTGGTTCAAATAGAGTGGATGACTCTTCTCGTACTCTGACCACTTGACAAAGAGATCCTCACATGTATTAGCATATGGGAATCTGTGTTGGTCCATCGAGGATGAGAGGGTTTCCTTTATTTATATTGCCCATTCTCTATATTTGATCATCTTGGTACTTAACCGATGTAGAATTGCACGATCCTTGATCAAATGCTCTATAAAATTATGTACTTGACCCGGTGTCATGCTCACCACCTGCATGATCTCTATTCCCCACACTAAGTCCTATTCTGCATGTCTTTTGACTATGTCATGCAAGTCGAAAAAGTCTTCAGGTGATCCAAACTCTGGGAGGCCAATGTATTTCATCTCCCGATTGATATTTTCCCATCTTCTTTCACACTCGTCCCACTTATTTTGTATCTTTCTCTGAGGTTCTTGGGACATACTTACCCAGTATTCAGTTTCTTTCCTGATCTAGGAGATGATGTTATCCATTAACACTCAGATGCCATGCTCCTTCGTGTCTCAGACCTTTTATACTGCACTAATATCATCAATTTGTTCTACAGCCTGGTATGCCTTTTCATACCATCTCTCCACGTCTTTATAGGTTGTCAGTGCCATGAGAGTGTCTTCTTGAAAATCGGTTACACATGCAGTGAAGAGATGTCTTTTGATCATGAATTCTGCATATTCATCTCGGAATTCACTCTTCAGAAAAATTGTTTCTTGCGTTGAGTCTTGGTAATATTTCACCAGATGGCACAGATGGTATAGATCCTTCTTTGTGGCAACCATTTCCTTTTCATATCACGTTTCTCGATCCAACATGGCATTAGTGATAGCCATCCCTATGCCAATTAGTTCATATGTCTTCGCATTTTCTGTGTCGAGCAACTTTTCTTCTGTGATGATGAGAATTGTGCTATCCATTGTGAGCCTCCTTTTCTTGGTTGTTCTCCTCATTATGTCTTTCCTCTTCTTGTCGTAAGAAATCAATTTTATATCGATGACCTCATCCATGGGCTCAAGGATTTGTTGGTCTCCCAAGGTCAGAGTGTTGCCCATGATTCCTGCTGTATATATTTTCTCTAGGACCAACTCTTGTACTTCTTTGACAGGGGAAACTTATGTATGCTCTAATGGCTTGACCTCCATTTGGTGTTCATCAGATGGTGGGGTATCGGCCTTAATTGGAGAGACAGTCACATGCTCAACACTTAGATGGTGATCAACTGTTGAGGTGTCGATCTCTAGCTGTTTCAATTCCTCTTCTTGTTCACCAGAACCTAACTCATCCCTGGAGCTATATTTTAGGGTCCCTGATGGGTCGAGAAATTCAGTATCTAGGGTACTCTTGGCCTCATGGTTTTCTTGTAGAGGGTTTATAATCAAAGCATCGGAGGTTGGAGAAAATTCTTCCCATGGTTCGTTTTCCTCTGTGATTGGTACTGGAGTTATAAGAGAGACCTCTGAGCTCTCTTCATCATCATATATAGTAATTAGATCAAAGAGGATGTTAGGCACACTCATTTCACCTAGTGTTCATGGAATCTCATGCTGGGTTGGAATAGTCATCGGTGATATGGCTTGTGGTGATGAAAGTCTAGGGTTTTTCGGATCAACGATTTCCTCCAGTGGAGTTGATTTGAGCCATTTATTTCCTCTATGACATTTATTGGGTCAGTCAGGGTGATCCTCATAGGTTCTAATAGTTGAGGATCATTTTTGAACCACTGGATGACTCTTTGGGCTTCTTCTAACAAAAACATCCCCCTCCTCTATTCCTCTGTGGCTTCTGCTTCTCTGTTTTCTTCTCTAACCCTAATGGATTATTGAGCTGTATGTTCTATAGTTTTGACTTTCTCATCCATACTCATAGCTTTGAACCTAGTTATATTTCGGTTAGATTTTCTTTGTAGTACCTCCTCCCAGTCCTGAGAACATTCTGTAAATATATCATATTCAAACTTATGATGTGTGTATGGTCAGTAGAAAGATACTTGTGATGCATGCTGAAGAAATAGGCCTTTAGTTTCATGTTTGTGGAATCGGCTTGTTGGGAATCTGTATTCTAGCTGGCTCAAACCCTCTTGTTTATCTTGCAAAATATCCTTCACTATGCAAAACCCTACATGGAAACCATAGGGTATGAATGCTTGTTTCTTGTCTTGAACCAAAGTGGCATTATAGCCCTACAGGATGGTCTAGTAATAGATTTATCCTATGACGATCCAGTCTGGGACGTGAGCAGGGAGTAAATGTGGTGCATCGGTGCCCCCTACCACCCTGATATAATTCATGGTTTCCTCTAGGTACCAGTGGCCTACTTTTGAAATCATTTTCTTGGCCGCTACAGATGATCGCATATGAGAGAATAAGATTTTTTGTACTTGTTTTCCCACATGATGTTGAAGTAGACATGTACAGGTAGCTCGATGGCATGTCATCTTAGATTCATGTCGACAAAGACATTCCTTGCGCAAATTACGTCTAGCAGATATGAATCCATGTGAAAAGCGGGCGCTTCTCCATCCTTTGGTGTCTGAACCTGCAATGTATTGGTGCTTAATTGTTTAGAAATGATTGCTCCCAAATTGAAGATACTCTCGAATATGGCCACAATTTATGCTAGGGGAATCCATGCCTTCGATATCTTAGAGCAATCTCTCTCCCCGTATAATCAACAGATTAGAGCCATCAAATAGATGTATGGATCCCTTAGATTTGTTGTCCCATACCAACCATTGTTCCGGTTTGTGAATTTTTTGGTCTTCCTTCCACTAGGAGGCCATTAATCGGCTGGTGTCATGGAACTCATAGAAATTCACTACGAAATCCATGTTTAACCGCTCCTCCTAGTCCCTGATCTTGTAATATTTATGGACCTTTGTCAGGAGAAAAACACCGACACATCCACCATTCTCATCATTGACTAGGAACTTCATCATGTTTGTATGATAAATTATCCACCCCAGAGTCTCAATATAGGGAAAGACCAGGGTTTGATAGGATATCATATGCAGGAATGACCTTCGGATGTTCGAAAAAACATGTTCGTTGAGCACCCTTACATCTGGGTCATTATGGGGAATACGTTCTGAGTAATCTTCTCGGCTAATTCTATTGAACAAATATCCCCATTGCAGGAGAATTATCTTTGACCTAGTGCTTGCTTTTGTATCGCCAAAAGAAGGGGGTTGAGAAAATGAATTCTTAGTTGACATTTTGATGACCGATTCCACTCGAGTAGAAAATTACAATTTCCTCACAACCTCGAGATAAGATCCTTCACCCGCCTCTACTTCTTTCAATTTTGGTGCCCTTGGCGAGCGTCTTGTTGTTGTCTTCCTTGGAGGCATTTTTATGAAAAGAGAGCAGACTTAGACACCATGTTGCAGAGAGAATACTGATATATAAATAAAATTCGACCATCGAAATGATAAAATCAACACATACCTCTTCTTTGCACTAGCTTAACCTGGTTTTGAAATTATGAGAATCAAGTGCAACTCTTGAGACTCTCTTTTCACTTCTTCGACCGCTTTGGAAATGACAAACTTGTGTGCAAAATGTTGGGGTTCAAAACTATCTTAGTGATTTAAACACAAATACCACTTACCTTGTCGCATAAGTTCATCAATTCAGGGTGTAATTGTGATTTTACAAAAAATTTCACCAAGATCCATATTATGCTCAAGATTAAATGCAGTTGTAGGTTGGCAACACAGGGGAGGGATATATTGTGGTTCATCAACCATTTCAAATTATCTTTATTCGGTCAGCGCATGGGGTAGGAACGTATGCAGAGAGAAACATTAATTGACCTATTAAATGAAGGAATCCAATCTTATTTTGCGTTGAAAACGTCCCATCATTCCGCTAATTTAAACGGGTGGATAGGGGGTCGACGATTTTTCTTAGAAAATGTTCGTTGATATCTCTTGGAAAAATATCTAATCCTGATCTATCTTTTCGTACGACGTTGATGTGGAAATCATGACCTGGAAGTGCGATTAGGACACAGGGAAACCTGAAGTGACTCGGGAAGGAACTAGGTCGTACGAAGTGCCCACACAGCAGAGACACATGACATTTTAAATTTGGCTCCTTCGCCTAAGAGTTTATTAGGGATCGGGGATTTTTTTCAGATATGTGCTTTGAAAAAAAATTCCTACCCTACTAATGCTAAAGAAGTAACAGGGATCAACGATCGATGATATGTTTAAACACGTGTTCCCGAATTACCCCCCTTGAAACTTGCGGATGCCGAAAAATGCATTGGTGGTTGGTGATCGATGATGTATCAACATGAAAACTTCCACCATTTAAATATTTGGAATTTCACCAACTCTAGACATTACAGCATTAATATATGATCGAAGGTTCATTATGGCTTACAATAGTATCTTACCCTTCCATACTTCGCCGACATGGATGGGATATCGACAATTTCCTAAAAATTCTTTGTGAACAATCAATGTAGTTCTACTTCATTTTTTTACCAATGTCGATGATACATCAGTGATCGGAAATTACTTTTACTATGTGGTCACTTTACTGCTCGGATTTTTCCGATGCCAAAAATAAGAGGGTGGGTCACAATTTTTAGCTGTGAGTTCTTAGTTAAAATGCCAAGTTCTTTTCTAGATACAAAAGTTTCACTTTGACAGGTCCAAATAAATCATACTTGATCAATGATTAGACATGGAAAGAATCTTAATGATCCTTACAAAATGGACTCAATTCAGAAAGTAGAACAAAAGAAAACAAGTGGTACCTAAAAGAGAAAAAAAATTCATAAAATCTTTTAGGGTGTTTTGAGCACTCAACACTCTTCTACCCTCATTTCTCCCCCTCCCTAACTACCCACTCTTACTCCCTCTCATTTAATTTTCAACTTAAGACTTATACCCAAACCTTATTTTAATTATATAAACTCCTAACCAATAAGATTGTTCCACATGCAAACCTATGAAGAGATGACAAGTGGCAACCCACAATTGGATGATGTGGAACTTTTATTTACCAATGAAATAGTTATACACAACAACATATTAATGTTGACACATGGTAGATTTTTATTAGCTACATGGGGAAGATAATTTACCAGCCACATATTGGCACATGGAGACGTTCGGATGGTTGAGTCATCAGTGCTAACTAGGCCTGGCTGGAGTATAATTTTTGTCAAAATACTATTATTTAATCAATTTTCAAAACTTACACACAACAACATATTAATGGTGACACACGACGGATTTTTATTGGCTACATGAGGTAGATAATTGAAAAACCACATAATGACACATGGAAACATTGAGATGGTTGAGTCATCAGTGCTGATTGGGTGTGGGTGGAGTATACTTTTGGTCAAAATATTATTATTTAATCAATTTTCTAAGGGGAGGTTGAACCCTCTTAAGCTCCATAATCTTCTTCTCTTTTCATTTTTCTAACTAACTATGCATTACACTTAGTATTATATACCATTAAAAATCAAATAATCCCATTCATGTGGGATAACCTTTTATGGCCAAAAAGTCGAATTCATAAGAGGTAAAAAACGAAATTCAATCAAAGGGCCAAGATTGCCCCATCAAACTTGATCGACGGTGGTTGAGTCATGATCTTCCTGAGGCCATAACTTGAGCTCTGGATGAATAAAGAGAGAAAATTGTATACAGTTGGAAAGGTATTTCGATGAAGAATATGTTGGTACAAGTTTCAAGGGACCAAATTGGCCATATATTTCCCATAAATTGAAAGAACAGTCAGCTTAATTTTTAATGGATCCGCTTGACAACTCAACTTCACGAGCTCATATTTTGAGATACGGGGGTTAGATTTGGATACAATTTATATCATTGAAAATATAATATGGTGAATATAACATATGAAGTGATTTAAAAGGACAAAAAATTGAATATCATACCCAAATACTTAAAACATAGTCCCCCTTTTAAAAGGGAAATTAATTATTAATTTTTAAATAAAATTTTATTTAACAAATTTTATTAAAATGGAAAGGGACACATTGAAATATGTGTATATTAATGATGTGAAATCATTAAAAACACTTAATGAGGCATTGATTAAAGTGAGTGTTTCAAGAAAATAATTGTACATGAAATTCAAAAAGGGAAAATCCTTAACTACTCAAGTAGTTAGAAGAACAAGTTTTAAAATAGAAGAAAGACTTCATCAAGGGTTCCAATATTTAAAAGGGAAGGGGAAAAAAATCATAATAAGAAGGTACAAAACTTATATTGTTGTAGATCAAATACGTTGTGGACAAAGTAATCACTCTCTTGCTATGGTTCCCTAGAGAAAGAGATGATGAAAACAAATGGTGACTGAAATTCTCTAGGTTTACTATTCTATTTATTTGTGGTAGGGTTAGGTAGAAAAGAGAAAAACTAATGCACCTTATTTTGGCATTCGTCCTCACTACTCCAATCTAGAATCTCCTTTGGTGAAGTTGATTACTGCAAGCACAAAAGGAAATAAGACTTGTTCTACTACCTCCTAGGATTAGATGAAAATAATCATACTTGATAATATACTATGAAGAAATCAAAAGCAAAGAATGAACAAGAAAACATAAGAGAACCAAGCCAAGTTATATTGATAAGAATATGGAAAGTTACAACCTTTGTGTGATGTTGCTGACCTCCATCTCTCCTTATTCATCTCTTAGATGAGATAGGTTGTTCTATAGAAACATTTTGGCTCTTTTCTATGGAATCATAAGTTTGGTACATTATTCATCCTCTTCCCCCTTTCCACTAATGAGAGTCATGGTTATATAGATGTATAGGAGATCAACCACTAAAGATAAATTAGGGACTTGGTTGAGGAAATAATAGATCTTGGTAAAGGATGAGTTATCTTCATGGTTATTCTTTCTCCCAAGATAGGATAGAAGGAGACTCGAATCATATCTCAATGAAAACGAGGAAAAAAACCAAGAACCATCTAGAAAGTCCTCGAAAGATGCTCCTAGATTTATGGGATTTGACCTTATCAAGATGGTCTCTCCCTTAGAATAGAAGACATAGTTGTTGAAATATTGTAACTTCGAAGAATATTCTAATTATGTTTGATTTATTATATTATAGATCAAATCCCCTTTTGCGGATTGATCATGATGGGTCTTGTATAAGATCAAATCGCCTTTTTTGGATTGGTCAAACCATATTTATATGGTGGTATTTGTAAATTTAGACCCTAGTGGTTATAAAGTGGTTTTAACCACTTCTAGAATAATTCGACCCTACTAAGTGAAGAGACATAACCCTAGAACCTCCTCAACTAGTATTTATATGTGAGGATGGTGCCTCACTTATTCAATCACTCACTCACTCATCTAGTGTGCATATCTTGAAGGTAGTCGCAGTTGTAGGAGGAAGGAGAAGAGAGGCACATGCTCAGCCTTAGTTTATTCTTGGTGTTTTGGTCTTAGTCTTGACATTGTATTGGAAATCTATTATAGAGGAAGTTTTTTCTGGGTTTTCTCCCCCATGAGGGTTTCCCAGGATAAAATGTTGTGTACCTTGTGATTTTGTTTCTTCCAGTGATCCTCTTTATGTTGTTGTTTTGGAAATGCATTTAATTCTCATGCAATTTGGAAATAACCTAATAAAAACAGTAAAACTTAACATGGTATCAAAGCTTGACTGAATAAAGCATCTTTCACCAAATATCTAGACGATATTTTTGTTGTATAAGAAAATTAGGGTTTTCTACTGAAGAGGATTTTTTGACCAAAAAATATCTTGGGATGTGCACCCTACCCTAGCGAATATTTTGGGATCTTGAGTGAACTTTTCCAGTGGCGAGTTTCTCCGAAAAGTCAAACCCTAGCTTCGATTGGTACCAAAAAACTAGAAAACCAGAATCAGTGCTAGAATTACCAGTCCAAAATTGTGCAGGTCAAGTTTCAAGGGGTAAATCTTGGATTTTTATGAAATAGTCAGCTCCAGCAAACTCGCCTCAATCTAGCGCATCTCTTGGTAAGCTCAGTTTCAATTTTCAAGCATTTTCATTTTCTGGTAATTTTTCTATCTTCAGGTCAAGATGTATGCAAGCCCCAAGCTTTTTGACTAGTTAGAAGGTGTGGAAAATTTCTATGCCTTGAAGTACAAAATTGGACTCATTCTTGAAGAGAATGACCTTGCAAAATTCACAAAATAAAATGTATCGGAACCTGAAGAAAATGAAACCAAAGAGAAGTACAAGAAGGATATGATTAAGGCCAAACAAATAATTGTAGATTCCATTAAAGAACAGTTGATCCCTCAAGTGTCTTCTAAGAATATTCCAAAAGACATGTTTGATTCCCTAACCAGAATGTATGGAGGAAAGAACATCAACCAGAATATGAACTTGAGAACCCAACTCAAGAATACAAGGATGCAAAAAGGAGAAACGATTCAAGACTAATTCTCTAGGGTTTCTCAATCCAAGGAACAATTAGAGGAAATTGGAGACAACTTGGATGGAGATGAACTGATAATGAAAACTATTAATGGTATCAAAATATCTTGGGATGACTTCATCCAAATTATTTGTGCAAGAAAAGAGAAACTCCAATTTGGCAATTTATGGGAAGAATGTGTTCAAGAAGAAGCAAGAGTGGCCAACCGAGAAGTTGTCCTATTAAGAGATGAAGATCAAGGCCTAGCTATTCATTCTAAAGGAGGAAAGAAAAAGTCTTATTTTCAAAAGGAGAACCACTTTCATAAAGAAACTCACCCTCCAAAAAGATTCCAGAAATATCATAAGGGTCAAAGAAAGGGAAAATATTTCTCCTCTTATCAATGTTATCATTGTGATAACATGGGACACATTGCTAAGAATTGTCCTGCTAGAAGGGAAGAATACAAGAAGAGAAATAAAAAACAAAATCATGCCCATGCAACTGAAGATGATGAGCCACCAAAGAAGTTAACTAAAGAAGGGATTGAATATTATGTTTTGTTTTCATCCCTCTCAGGATCTATGACACCTGGAGAGGATACTTGGCTAATAGATAATGGTGCCTCTAAGAACATGATAGGTCAGAAAGACATTCTCTCTACTCTTACAGAAAAAGGACTTCCCCCATAAAGTTTCACTTGGATATGATTATCAGTACCCTATCAAAGGAATGGGAGAATCCACCTACAAATTTGACTCAGGAACTCCGATGAGAATGAAGGATGTACTTTATGTAGCAGGTTTGACAACGAACTTACTTTCTATCTCAACTCTAGAAAATAAAGGTTTCAGGGTTTCATTCATAGATGGCGAATTTATTATGTGGCCTAAAGGAAAAAATATGGAATATGCAGTTGTAATTGGGAAAGAATAAGGTGGTTTGTACAAGTTAAAAGGTCACTCAGATGTAGCCTTGACTCACTCTACTGAAAGTCTCTGTGAACTTTGGCATAGAATACTATCTCACATCAACTATAAAGGATTACCATATTTAATAAAGGTAGTTACAGTTTTACTAGAATTAAAGGTTTATCATGAAGGTATATGCAAGGGATGTGCACAAGGAAAGAACATAAATAATCATTTTCCAAAGAGTGAAAATAAAGAAGAAGGAATATTTGAACTTGTCCACTCAGATGGATGTGGTCCAATGCCATCAACCTCTATAAGTGTGTATGTATACTATGTATCCTTTATTGATGATTACTCTCATAAGAATTGGGTTTTTTTCTTGAAATAAAAAGATGAATTACCTGGAAAGTTCAAGGAATTAAAATCCTTGGCAGAAAACCTCTTCGAAAGGAAAATAAAGATACTCAGGACAAACAATGGAGGAAAGTACACTTCAAATGAATTTGGAAGATTTTGCAAAGATGACGGTATTAAGGGGTAGCTCACCACTCCCTATAATCCTCAACAAAATGGTGTAGGATAAAGAAAGAATAGAATGATTATGGAAGCAATAAGGCTATGATTCATGATTAAGATCTTCCAATGCACGTATGGTATGAAGCAAGAAGAAAAACAATATATGTCCAAAACATATTATCCCATAGTGCACTTGGATTCAAAACTCTTGAAGAAATTTTTAGAAGAAAGAAGCCAAAAGTAAGCCATCTCAAAATATTTGGTTGTCTAGTATTTATACACATTCCAAAAGAAAAGACAACTAAGTTGGATCCTTCAGGAAAGAAGGGAATATTTGTTGGATACTTTGAGGTCTCTAAAGCCCTCAAAATTTACATACTAGGTTAACATCATATTGAGATCAATAGACATGTAACCTTTGATGAAGATTTAGCACTCAAAAGATAAAGGAAATGTCATCCTGAAAAATCATATGAAGAAGAACCTGTAGCTCCCAAAGTTGTAGAACCCTTGAAGGAAGTTACAATTACCCATGATGATGAGATTCCAGAAGATCATGATATGATAAAATCTCAATAACCTCCCCGTATGATGATATCTCACAAGAGAAAGCCAAATTTGGCAAGGGAACTTATTCAAGATGAAGAGAAGTATGGTGCCCCAGAAGAAACCATGAGACAAAGAAAGAAACCTAAGCCATTCTCCAACTATATGGCCTTGATGTGTGATCTCATAGAAAAGGAACTCACTTTCTTTGAGGAAGCCATTCAGAAGAAAGAATGGATGGATTCCATTACAGAAGAATACTGGTCCATTATAAAAAATCATGTATGGGAATTAGTTCCCAGACTAAATAACAAATATGTGGTATCTTCCAAGTGGATATACAAAATAAAACATGTAGCAGACATAAGTATTGAAAAAAATAAGGCAAGATTTGTGGCCCATCGTGTTTCTCAAAATGAAGGTATTGACTATGAAGAAACATTTTCTCCTATATCCAGATACACTTCTATTAGAACCATCATAGATCTTGCAGCCACATTGAAGTGGAATTTACACCCGATGGATGTGAAAACAACCCTCTTAAATGGTGTTACTGAAGAAGAAATCTATATAGAACAACCACATGGGTTTGAAGTTGAAGATAAAAATACTCATGTTTGTAGGTTGAAAAAAGCCTTGTATGGGTTAAATCAAGCTCCTAGAGCTTGGTATGGAAGAATTGATATTTTCCAGATGAGCTTGGGCTTTACCAAGAGTAAATTTGATTATTAAATTTACTTAAAGGTTATGAATGATGAGGAATTTCTATTGCTACTATATGTAGATGATTTATTCTTAATAGGAGAAGAAAAACTCATCATAGATTGCAAGAAGAAGCTCATTGCAAAGTTTGAGATGAAATACCTAGGCTCAATGAATTATTTCTTAGGTATTGAAGTTTAGCAGAGACCATAGAAGATCTTCCTTAACCAAGGGAAGTATGTAGTTGAAATACTGAAGAGATTTGACATGTTGGAATGTAAATCCATGAACACACCCATGGAAACAAATTTGAATCTTTGGGTTGATACTTTGTCAGATTAGGTTGATGCTACTCTATACAGACATATTATTAGTTCATTGATGTATCTAATGAATACCAAGTCAGATATATGCTTTGTTGTGAACACCTTGAGTCAATATTTGGTGGAGCCCAGACTTGTTCACCTTGTAGATGCAAAGAATGTGATCAGATACCTTAAGGGTACATTGGATTATGCTCTTTGTTATACTAGATATCATGACTTCATACTGTGTGGTTATACTGATTTAGATTGCATTGGAAGTGTCTCAAATAGAAAGAGAACTTCAGAATGTTGTTTCAATTTGGGGTCATCTATGACTTCATGGAAAAGAAGGAAGCAATCTAGTATTTCTCTTAGCACGGCATGAGCATAATGCATTGCAACATGTTCCGCCAGTTGTGAATCCATATGGCTTTGGAAGTTATTGAAAGTTATGTTCGATATGGAGATGGAAGTCACTGTGATTCTATGTGATAAATAGAGTTGTATAAAAATGTCATAGAACCCAATGTTCCATGATAAGTCGAAGCAAATAGATATCTAGTATCACTACATTCATGATATGGTGCATAGAGGATATGTAAAGCTCCAATATGTTAGAACAAATGAGATGGTTGTAGATGTGTTGACCAAGCCTCTGTCTCATGTGAAGTTTGATTAATTCCGATACAAGATTGGTGTTGTCTGAAAGGACCTCCCTCTAAACGGGGGGTGATATTGATGACACTATGGTAGCCTGACCAACAACATGTAGCTCTGTTAGGATTTTATATCCTAGGGGATTGATCATCCCTAGACAAATCCTGAAGGTCTGGTAAGGACAGTCTGTCAAAGTACCTGTGCATGTATATGCCAGTTGTGGTTAGTAGTGGTAGCTTCATTAGGATTTTATATCCTAGTGAATCTTGTGATTCTTGGCCAGATCCCAAAGGTCTGGTAAGGAAGGTCTATCAGAGTACCACATGGTAGCTTGTTAGGATTTTATATCCTAGGGAATCTTATGATTTCTAGGCAAATCCCAAAGGTCCAATAAGGACAGTATGTCAGAGTACCAAAAATATTGTTGTTGATACACCTTCCTCATTCTATTTCCACATGTTGATGATTTTGTTCCAACCTTGTGTTGTTGATGATGTTGTTCCAGCCTTGTGATGTTGATGATGTTGTTGTACCAGCTTCGTGTTGTTGATGATTTTGTTGTTCTGGATTCATTCTATTGATGTTGATGTTTCATCTTCATGCTAATGATGATTATGATGATGTTATTGTTGGGGTCCGATATATCATCTAGATTTACCACCTAATACAGTTAATTTGTCAACCCAGCGGTCTACAGACTATCATGCGTTGTATGTGAAGAATGTGCTTCTTTTAATATTGATCATGAAAGTAAACAATCATTGCAGTAAAATAAATAACATAAATAAGATTGCTTGTGCTAAAACATAAACAACTATAACATTCAAATGAAGCGGGAAAACTGTAAATGAAACAGAACACACAGATCTAACATATTCCACACAAAACCACAACAAAACTATATCATAGGCAAAGAGCACCTATCAAGAAGAGCGGACCCAACTCCTCGATCAGGGTTACAGTGAACTAACTACCACAAAAACTCAGAAACTCAGAAGAAACTTGATTTTCATTAAATAAAATAGGATTACATAGGTTGCAGTATTGATATAGGACAACTCTTAGCTAGTTGAATGACTGCATGGACAATCCTTCTCTATCTATGTTCGACATGTTATACAATTCATGGAGCACAGAGCGTCCCAAGATTAGGGTAACAAATCTTCCTAAAAATACACAAAATCTGAACCGATTAACAAAACCTAATGTTGGACCATGGAACAAGTCCTCTTTTGCATCTTCAACCTATGGACTGTGATGCATCCTTGACTGCATCATCTTGCCAGACCTTGTTTTCTTTGTTCCTGCGAGATTTCAGATATTAGTGTTTCTCTTTGGTAAACCCCCAACCAATATCTAACGTTTTTGAACTAATACACAAAATGACATAATAGAGGTGCATTCTTACCCTTGTGGTTACACAAAATAGATCAAGGAATATAGAAATGGAGGTAAATAAGGATAGAAAAAGGTAGTAGAAAACAAGCAATTTCATGGGCCAACATCTCCCCCAAACATTAGTCATGTGCATGCCCTCGTACATGCCGTCGCTTTCACAGATCTAGGTTGGAACCTTAATGTTGGGCATGAAGTTCTTCTATGTCATCTGCCTCTACCATATCTATCCCTGGAAACTTATATCCCCCAGTCATTATTATATCATTCCACCATTCTCCCTGGACCTTGTAATCAGGTTGATATTGATCAAGTGACATCCAGATGATGGGGAATGAAAATCTCAAACCTATCCATCGAACCCCACAAAACCTCATACATGATATATACCTGGATATTCTTTCCATGGCTCTGCAAAAATTGGGATCCCAAAATCCTTCCCATTCCCTGAAAAGAGGTGATGATAAGGCCCATCTTTGGTCATATTTTTCAAGTGCCTCTTCCTTGCAATGGGTCGACTATTTTATGCAAATCTCAGCACACCATTCCTGTGTAGTTTCCATATTTTGTGGCCAATTGGGAATCTGTCTGAAATAGTTATGTTTGTTGATGATCGGTGTAACTTGAAAGTTCTCCATTCTAACCTGAAGGGGACTGTGTAACTAATTTTCCTTGAAATAATCAAGTGCCTTCTTCCACTTCACCTGGTTAATGGTGTAGGAAAGGAAGGCCCTCAATTAGACATCTCCCACATAAGGAACTGGATTGAATTTTTGATCATCTCTTAGCAGGTAGTTGTGCATGTATAGTTCACACAGGAGATGTTGTGTGAGGATTTCATGACTTCTCAAAGTCCTAAGAAAATGTATGGGGTATTTAATATTATAAACCATCTCCTGCTAAATACATTCCAGACAGAAAAATAAATATTGTTCATGAAGGAACAGTACATAGTTGAGAGAATGGGAGAGGCATGTTACTACCTGTTGGGTGATATCATACATATCATGTTTGTCATCTCTTAACCTATGTATCTATGCCTCCATATTTGTAATATTTTCCTTCAATTTCTCGCCCTTGTTCTTCTCTTCTTCCAACTTTTCCTCATAGTCACCAATGACTCTAGCAGCCTGCTCCCTTATGTATTTCAATGTCCTTAGGTGCACTGAAGAAGGGACAACTCCTGTCTAAAACTAAGCTACATTTTTATTCCACTTCTGTATATCAGCTTTCAACAAAACTACTTGAGCTTTAGTTGTATATGTCATTGCTCATCTTGAGTAGATGTTGTTACTGTGGGAGTGTGTAAAATAGGCTCAATCTGAGTGGCTGCTAGTACTGTAGAGGTGTCCAAGATAGGCTCGGTCTGAGTACCTACTATATGCAACATCAAATCAATTTGAGTAGTTGTTGTTACTCTGGGAGTATCGGCAGTTTGATTAGTTTTCGATACTATGGGCGTATCGACAGTTTGGGTAGCTATCAAAATAGTCTCCTTGACATTTCTCCTCACTGCTTCATTGGAAATTATTTTTTATCTTTGTGCTTGTTTCCTCAAGCGGAGCACCTGTTTCTTTAGCTTGGCATTCTCAATCCTCAATTGCAGACTTTCTCTAAAGGCTGTCCTATAACAGTCCTGAATAGGGGTTCTTCTCCTTGCACAAAAATAGACAAATTCCTGTTTGACAGGAATTCTTTTAGCCCATCCCCTAGGAGGAACCTCATTCTGAGCTTCATTTCATGTAGCCTCTATGCTTGGCTCTTGTTTAACTCTCACTTTTCCTAAAATAGAAGTACCCAACTCAGGTTCAGGGTTTTCAGAAGCAACATGCTCTGACGCTAGTTCTTGTGTAACAACATCAGTTATTTCTTGCTCACAAACTAGAGGAGTAGATGTTGTGTCATCAAAAATAGGGTTTTCAGGAACAACTTGTTCTGACATTACTTCTTTTTTTATAGTGTCAGTCATTACCTACTCACTGATGGGAGGAGTAGATGCACCATCTTCACAGAAAGGAAATTCAAAAAGTTTTGGCATTGGTTTTTGTGTGACAATGTCAGTTACCTCTTGTTCATATATTGGATGAGTAGCAACATTCCTCTCCTGCTCATCAGACGAAGGGGTATCAACATCCATCTCATGATCATCTGCGGGTGGAATAACAAAGTCTCTTTCTTGTTCATTTGTTGAGGTAGTAGCAATATCTCTTTATCATTCATCTTTTGAGGGAGTAGAAACATATATTTCTTGTTCAGGAAAAAGGTTTGGAGGAATAGAACCCTCTTATTCTTCTTCTTCTGAATCCAGGTTAATGACCTACCTCATTCCCCCAAATTCTCTAACTTCCACTGATGGTTTCCTTGTTTCCTCATCTTCATCCAAGGTCGATTCCTATGCATCAGGACCCATTCTCTGCCCTTCTGCAATAGTTTCGGTAGCCTCTGCCAACCTGCTCATCCCATCTCTCTCTGCTAGGGTTTATGGGACTTCTAGGATAAGTTCTGCGAATTCCTCTTCCAAGAGTCTTATGAACTACGACCAACTCACAGGGGTTTTCTCTAGAACATGCACAAATAGTAGCTTAACAAGGCCATGATTTGTGAGGATTTTGAGTAGTTGGCATGAGTTTTGAGCTTCTTGCATCATCTGTTGAACATTATTCCATAGAAAATAGGGCATGTTTATGCGTTGTTGGAAACGCAGAGATGTGAGCAATTTGAGATGATATTTGTAAATGGTAGAGGGGCGGCCTTCACATGTCACATACATTATGATGAACAGTGCTACCTCGGCCCATGGGGGTAGTATAGAAGTCCATTTGTATCCTTTCCCTTTCGACTTTACTTCTTCACCTTCACACAAAAACAACTCTGGAAATTTCGGGAGTGGTGTTTTCCGGACAAGCCATCACTGACCGGATATTGGCAACCCACTAACTGTTGGAATGGTTTCCTCTATGACTTTGATTTTTAATCTGTGGACTGTGGAGGAGTGGCTGTCCAAATTTTGGGAGAATTCTACTGTAATGTCTGCATCAAATCCCTGTAACCTCTCGAAATACACATCCCAAC
>CBVK0102686512.1:0-18671 GCA_900067695.1 Picea abies | reverse complement strand
CAAACTTGGAAATGGTACTTATATTTTAATTGAAGTACACCAACTGCGTGCAGACCTTCCAAGAACCTTCGAACCTTAGACCATGCTTCTCATCACTCTCAGTAGTGGGTCACCCCTGAGTTGGGACTAAACTCCATCAGGCGAGGGATTCCTAGGCTAGGCAGGGACAACAAGAAGTTGCACACTATGATAGGAAAGATTTACTCCAAGGAGCCACTTACACACACAACTCATAGACTCTAATTCCCCACATACATGTCCCACCCTAGGAGTGTACACCTTCACTATCACACAGTCCATCAACTATTGCACCTCCCTTTTTTGGGCTTCAGCAACAGGTCGGATCAGTAATTCTCAGAGCTCTGTAGATGCTACTGGACTCCCTCCATGAGAACTCACTTCCTTAGCACACTCTCTCACCTGGAGATAGTTTCTCACAGGACTGACAACCTTCTTCTTCACTCCTTCTCCTCAACACATGGCCATGGTGATGGAAGAAATAGAAACCAGACATGGGGAATGGTACTGACAGGACAATACACAGGCAACCCCTAGGGTACAGGTGCAACAATGGTATCAATTCAAATTATTGTAGAGGTTTGAGGTGTTTCAGGAATTCCACAATGGCATTCCAGGGTTACTGTGTTCTTTTTGGGTGCATTGGTCCCTTCTGATAATGGATGGCCACCATGGTCAGAATGCTCAGAGAAATAAAATGGTGAGAATGGTGAGAATGCAAAATCCTGAGAGAGACAGAATGGTGAGTGAGAACCCCCACAACGATGGTAATTTCGACATAAATATGCATGCCTCCTGTTTGAAACTTGTCTCTCCAGGAGTGTGTTCCTCTCCACTTGGAGTTTGTTCCCCTCCCTAAAGGAAATTAAGATAACTGGTTTTATTTCCCAACTTTAGTATTTTTCAGGAAATACATTATAATATTCCCTTGGGTTAATCCCTCAAGCTTAGCCCCTCTTTCCTAGACTCACAACCCCATCCCTTTCCCTACCTAGTGGATCTTAGTCCCCCATAAATCTATCTCTCATACCAATTTGTAACGTCCCCGACCACCAAGGTTGGGCCACATCACCCTGTAAAAATCTTTTTTCTCTGATACCAATTTGTAACTTCCCCGGCCACCCAGTTCGGGCCATGCTACCCCAGAAAACTATCATGCTCGAATATACATACATACACACACACACACACACACACACACACACATATATAATGCAATTTTAACCATACATAAACATTATGTTCATACACATATTTGTGCGGAATAAAAAATAACACATACAAATTTAACAAATGATTTACGTTCTTCTATGAAATAATAGTAAAAGCATGCATGCAGTAATCACAGGAAAAATCGATAAATATAATAGCATATATAAATACATAACATGTAACCAAACTTGGAAAGGGTACTTATATTCAAATTGAAGTACACCAACTACGTGCATACCTTCCACGAACCTCCCATCCTTAGACCACGCTGCTCATCACTCTCAACAGTGGGTCACCCCCGAGCTGGGATTAAACTCCACCAAGGTGAAAGGGGTTCCTAGACTAGGATGAGGCTATGGGAAACTGCACAATGCAACATGTAGGATTCTCTCCAAGGACCCTACTTAGTCCCACCACTCACAGACTCTCATTCCCCATGTAATTGTCCCACCCCAGGAAGTAAACACCTTCATTGTTCCACAATCCATCAGCTACTCCACTTCCTTTATAGGGCTTCAACAACATGTTGGACCAGGAATTCTCAGAGCTCTGTAGCTTCTACTAGAATCCCTCCAGGAAGAATGACTTTCCCAGCAAAATCTCTCACCTGGAGAGAGTTGCTCCCAAGCCTGACAACCTGCCTCTTCAAGCCACAGCAAAAAAAATCGAGTAAGGCCTTTTTCTGCCATTGTGAAATTCCCTTTCCCTACCCACATAAATTTTCATGCCTCCTGGTTGACACTTGGCTCTCTAGGAGCTCGTTCCTCTCCACTTGGAGTTTGTTCCCATCCCCAAAGGAACTTAGGATAACTAGATTTATTTCCCAACTTTAGTATTTTTTAGGAAATACATTATAATATTCCCTTGGGTTAAGCCCTCAAGCTTAGCCCCTCTTTCCTAGACTCGCAGCCCCATCCCTTTCCCTACCCAGTGGAGCTTATTCCCCCATAACTCTTTCTTCATGGTCAGTCTACACACAGCGATGTTATATTAATAATATGAATATTTACATGTACAGAATAGGCTCCTAGCCTGTAGCATCTAGGCTCTTTGGCCTAATAAACACATAATCCTACCAGCTTATAAATACTTGGCTCACCAGCCTACAAAACATGTTACATTCATAATTGAAACCAGGGCTCAGCCTTGGGATATTACACATGATTTATCCTTAAGATCGGGACAAAACTATGTTTACCTACTCGTAGGGCACATTTTCTTACCGATTCCTCTGATTTGTCCTTTGCAATACACCCACTAATTTTCAGCGAGCCATATTGGGGATTTTTTTGTATTTGGATAATGACTCTCTTGAGATTTACAAGGATGAGTTCACACCATATGGTGATACTTTCAACATGTCTTAGGAAAAACTTAAAAAGTTACTAAAATGTTTTGCATACAAACTCAGCTTGCCTTAAGAACTGAAAAATTTCATATGATGATGGATGAGGGAGTTGTACTTGGGAGCTATATCTCTTCTGCAAGAATATAGGTGGACCCAGTCAAAATTGAGGTAATTTTAAGGAGCCCTCCTTCGAAATCAAATAAAGAGATGTGTATCCTGCTAGGAAAAAACGACTATTATCGTCGATTTATTGAAAATTATTCAAGGATATCATATCCCTTATTTGTATTTATTTCAAAGGATACAAAATTTGTATGGAATGATAAATGTTAAACTGCTCTTACAGAATTGAAAAAGTGCTTAGCTAAAGAACCTATATTATGAGGCCCCGATTGGAATTTTCCATTTCAAATCTCTTTGGATGCCTTGAATAAGACCATTGGTGCTATACTCGGAAAGAGGGAAGAACAAAATCCATACTCCATCTATTATACCAGCAAAAATCTAACATCTACAACGTTGAACTATACGGTAACTAAAAAATAATTCATTTTTATTCTACATGCTATCAACAAATTTTGGCATTATATCACAAGTTATCAAGTATTTGTGCATACATACAATTTAGCTATTAAATATTTAATGAACAAATATGTTAAAAATGCTCGAGTTACTAGGTGGTTATTGTTACTGCAAGAATTTGACATCACTATCTTGGATAAACCTGGAAGGGACAATGTCGTAGCATATTTTATCTCTAGGATTACTAATAACATTGATGTTGCCCTTGTTGACGACTCTTTTCTTAATGAGCACCTATTCACAATATCTACTCACTCACCATGATATGCAAATATTGTTAATTAGCTTGCTACAAGAAAATTGCCACACCACCTTTCTCCCAGAGAGTGGAAAAACATTATTCAAAAAAGTTCCCAATTTTCTTGGGTACACATATGTCTCTTTTATATAGGTCTTGATATTGATATTTGGCGATGTATCAGAGAAGATGAGATCCATAAAATTTTAAAGGCCTGCCATGATGATCCTTGTGGTGGACACTTTGTTGAAAAAGGAGCATGGCATAAAGAACTTTGCATGGGTTATTATTGGCCTACCCTGTTCCAGGATTCCAAAACGTATGTACAAGCATGTGATTCCTTCCAACGAATGGGCCAACCCATTAAATCAGATGAAATTCCACTAAAAACCCAATTGTTGATTGAACCCTCTGATAAGTGGTCTCTCAAATTTGTGGGACCTATCAATCCTCCATCTCATTAAAAATACTACATCTTGGTATGCACAGACTATGTCACCAAATGGGTAGAGTCCAAGGCACTCACCAAAGCCATGAAAACATTGTTGCAAAATTTCTATTTGAAAACATTTTTGTTCATTTTGGAATGCCCAAAGAGATAGTAATAGATGGAGGACCTCAGTTTACTTCCCCGTTGATCACAGAACTTACCAGGCAATACAATATTCACCACGGGATTACTTACATCACCCTACCATCCACAAGAAAATGTTCAAGTGGAAAGAACCAATAAATTCATTGAAGGAATACTCACAAAAACCGTGGTTATTCATTGTCATGATTGGGATGACTGATTATCAGAAGCCCTATGGGTTTACAAGACAACATGGTGAAACGCCATGGGATTTTCTCCACTTGAACTTGTGTATGGTAATAGCCATGTCTTCCCCATTGAATTTGAGATCAAAACATTAAGAACAACTTTAGAAGTAAATCTAGATCTAACTACAGCATCAAAACATTAAGAACAACTTTAGAAGTAAATCTAGATCTAACTACAGCTCTGAAACACCATTTAGATAATCTCAATGAATAAGATGAAATGTGCTTCACTTCCATACATCATATTGACTTAGTCCAACATTAATGTGCCAAGTGGCATGATAAAATTATTAAGAAGAAGGAGTTTTGAAAGGGATTTTGGGAACTATTATACGATTCCAGGTTTAAATATTTCAAGGGGAAGTTGTGCACTAGATGGTTAGGCCCTTATGAAGTGGACACAATTTTCAATAACGAGAATGTGAGACTCATAACCATAGATGACTCACAAATATCTCTACTTTCCAACTTCCATCAACTTCGATTGTATCATCAACCACTTTCTAAGGAATCATTTGTTTCTCATGTTATTGTAGATCCGAGGTTGAAAATCATTGGAGCTGAACACCATTTTCCTGCACCATCAAAATAATATATATATATATATATAGATAACAAAAAAAAAAAAAAAAAAAAAAAAAAAAAAAGAGTTTTTTTCTAGTAATGCACCAAGTTTTTCTTATAGGATCCTATTGTTACAACTGGATGATATTAGTACAAGCACCATTTTCCTGCACCATCAAAATAATATATATATATATATATAGATAACAAAAAAAAAAAAAAAAAAAAAAAAAAAAAAAGAGTTTTTTTCTAGTAATGCACCAAGTTTTTCTTATAGGATCCTATTGTTACAACTGGATGATATTAGTACAAGACACTTGAGTGCATTCAATACACCTATTTTTATACAACTCACTACAACTTATCCTATGATGAACATCCACCTTGCTGCACGTCGCTACAACTCATCTTGCAACAAAAATCTACATGTTCTAACTCACTACTACTAACTGCAATTCGTCCTGTGATGAACATATTCCTTGATGCAAATTGTTTCCAGGTTACTAATTTCTCTAACTCATCTTGCGATGAAACTTGTCCTAGTGCAACTTTCTGCAACTCTAGGAAATTCATGTCTTTTTCACCAAATCTACATTGTTGCAAAATCCTGAATTACTTTTCTTCACACCAGAATTACCACAAGATGACATTCGTCCCCTTGCAATGAATCGACTTCATTTTTGTAATGTTCCCCGCCATCCCAGGGATGGGGCATTATACCTCAATTATTCTATGTTCAAGCTATCATACCAATTTGTAACCACCCCAACATCCTAGGCCGGGTCACTCCACCTTACAGAAAGACTCACTTTCATTTGCGGAAGATATCATACTTAATAAATTAAAAACAAACATCTACTTTATGTTAACAAAACATACAGTAAATAAACACATGTGTAACATACAACATGTAATTAAGCATATATAAAGAGTACTTCTCTATTTAATAAGGCCACCAACTATGTGCAAAACTTCCACAAACCTCCCAGCCTTATACCATGTTGCTCCAAGATATCAGCAGTGGTTTACCCTCGAGCTGGGACTAAAATCCACCCTGGGTAAAGGGAATCCCAGGTTAGGTTGAGGTTACAAAGTCTACAAGAAGGATTATGTCCCTAGGAGTCCACTCATGTCCACAGCTTATAGTCCCTCATTCCCCACATTCATGTCCCACCCCAAGGAGTGTTCCCCTACTCTACTCGACAGTCCTTCAGCTACTTCACTCCCCTTCCAGGGCTTCAACAACAGGTTGGACATGAAGTCTCAGAGAACTCCAACTATCATGAGGATCCCTCTGGTAAAATAACTTCCCCAACAACCTTTCTCACCTGGAGATATTTGCTCACAGGCCTGAGAACCTGCTTCTTCATTCCATCTACGAGGCCAATCCAGTCCGGGTAATAACAACAAAAAAATAGGGTATGGACTGTGATAGTGACATAAATCCACACCAGTCTAAAAAAATGTGTGGGAAGCAACATCATGAAAATGGATAGGGTACAATATGGCTCAGGCACTGGGAAATCATGCTATGCTTCATAGGAAAAATACAGGTCAACTTCACGTAGTTTTTAGGTTTCATAGGTTGCAAAGGTTAATGATGAAGGAGGTTCAACCATCGAGAGACTGACTGAGTGTGTGAGGAAAATATCACTAGAATGTTGAACAAACCCCCCCCAACGAACTAATTTCCCTCATAAAACTTCATGTGACAAGATTGATACATGGCTCTCTCGAGAGCTCGTTCTTTCCCACTTGGAGTTCGTTCCTTTCCCAAAAGGAACTTAGGATAATAGGAGTCATTTACCAAACATTAGTCTTTTAGGAATATATTATAATATTCCATTAGAGATAAGACAACAAGCTTATCCATTTTCCTAGCCTCTTAGCCCCTTTTCCTTTCCCTTCCCAGTGGACCTTATTCCCCCATAACTCTTTCTTCGTGGTCGGTCTACACGCAGAGATGTTTTATATTAATGATATGAGTATTTACATATACAAAAATCAAGCTCCCTGGCCTTTAGCATCTAGGATCTCTGACCTAATAAACAGATAAGCCTCCTAGCTTATAAACACTTGGCTCACCATCCTATAAAAATAATTACAATTCAGCAAGGGCTCAGCCTTGGGGTATTACAATCCCCTCCCCTTATTTATGCATTGTCCTCAGTGCATCATATTTACATATTACAACAAGATTTTCAAAAATATTGAAAACTATGTGGGTATTATGCCTGCATGGCCTCTTCGTGCTCCCAAGTGGCATCCTTAGGACCATACCATATCCATTGGATCTTAACTAGATATATGGCTCGATTCTGGACCTACTTGATTTTTTGTTCCAAAATGTATACCGAATGCACTTGAAAAGCTCCTTCTTGCTCCACCTGAATCACATTCCAATCAATAACATGATTAGCACCAGGTATATATTTCTTAAGAAATGATACATGAAATACATTATGAATGGTCATGGATACAGGGAATGAAAGAATATAAGATACAGGCCCAATCCTCTCTAGGATTTCAAATGGCCCATAATAACAAGCTGCCAATTTGGAACAGTTTCCCAACTTTAGGGAACTTCTATTGGCCTTCACTTTAAGAAACACATGATCAACCACTTTAAACTTTATGTGAGTTCTACCCTTGTCAACATATATTTTCTGTCTGTCTTGGGCAGCCTTTAAATTCTATTTTATCTTCAACATTTTCTCTTCCATTTCCTTGAGTAACTCTATCCCAATCACTTCTCTATCAGTTGGGTTGTCCTAGCTTATTTGTGTGTTGCAATTTCTACCATAAAGTTCCTCAAATGGGATCATCTTCAATGATGCTCAGTTACCATTATTGTAATAAAATTATACTAAGTGTAGATAGTCTTCCCATTTAGATGGTTTTTCCATCACGTACATTCTTATCATATCCTCTATCATTTGGTTCACCCTTTCTATTTTCCCATCAGACTTGAGATGATAAGTTGTGTTGAAGTTCATATTTGTTCTGAACCCTTTGAATAATCCCTTCCAAAAGACAAGATGCTTTGGAAAAATTAATGCAAATTAGCATGTGATAACAGAATCATTGCTTGAAATAATAACTTGATTAGTTGTTGTTCTAGCATCAAAGTGTCCTAGCAACAAGATATTTCCTTCATTTATCAAACTGTGAATATCTAGTCTAATCCATTCTAAGGACAAGTTTTGTCTAATTTTTTTCTTATAAAATGTACAATTATTAGGTGTGAAATAACAAATTGTTATATAAGTATTCTTATCATTAATATATTAAATATCCATCCACATGTACTAATTGAAATGGTGTTTCTTATGAAGCCTAATGTGAGTAAAAATGTTATTTTTTTATGTAACAAGATATGTCTCCAATCCCTCTGTGGTAGGATATCATGTTCCATACCGACCACATGACAAATGATTCTAGATGTTATGGACCTTGTATTCTTCATGCTTCCAAATTTAAATAAGAAGTAGACCATTTGTTGCATGGAAATCCATGATATTTCCAAGAGAGGATCTAGAGTGTCCCAAATTCCTATTTAGTATTATATTTTTGGTCTCTATCCTTAATAATAGTTTCTCGATTCCTAATTATTATACATTCTCCTTCCTTCCTAGATTCTTTTAACTTTTGAATTTCATTCCTTAATTTAACTTCGTCTTACACAATGAGGTCTTTATTTATATATATTCTTCATCCTTTAAAACTTGGAGTTTTGTTAAGTATGTCAGATTTATGGTCACCTAAGCTTACCTTAATAAATTAACCTATATTTATGCTCAATTATTATGTCTAGAATGTTTTCTTTATGAGACAAGATGTTTCGAAATTTGTATTTTAGTTTTTAATTGTTTCTTGATTATTACTAGCGTATCTTCATCTTTCTCTTATATACCAAAAATTGTGAAATTTCGGTCTCTTTTGTTATTCTCATGATTTAATTTTATAAGCTTATTCATTTCCCCTTTATTATTATTATTATTATATATACCTCAGATGGGGTGCTCTCCATATCACACGACAATATGGCAGACGTATGTAGCCCAATGGACCACCCAAGCAAATAAGTGGACACCCTATTGCTCAGCACTCTTGTCAATTGGAAAGGCTCCAGACATTCATCATGTATGAGGGTGGGAGTACAACACGAGTAAATTGTGAGAGGTGCCTTAGATGACGATGTGCAGGGTACTGATCTTGGAATTACTACTTCTCACACTCTCAATGAAAATGAAGATTTCCTCCAACGATATTATTTCATATCACAACAATAAAGTGATCCCCTCAAGGCATCGATACATGATGAGAGTGATCATATCGATGGTAGGAATGAAGGTAGCTAGGTTAGATCTTCTTGTTTCAATGAAGACATCAATATATTCTCTATATCTGCAACCAGAATTGGAATTTATGTGGATACTCTTGAAGGATTCCTAGGTTTGGGATATGATTCTTGGCTTGGAGAGGATGTCTCTGGCCCACATTTCTTTCATGCAAACTCTTATGAAGAAAACTTATAAGTTTGGTAAGAGGAATGGAGAGATGACACGTGTAGCTCGAGCTCTTGTTTTGCATTCTGTTGATTTGGTTTGTAGTGTATTTCCCTCTATTTCTTTGCTCTCCCCCTTCGTTTACCATTGGATTCATGACGCCTCATAGAAGATGCCCCAGTCATCATGTAGTAATTCAATCTTGTGCAGTGAAATATGCTAAGCGTGAAACCACACATTACTCTAATGCTTTCCTTGAAGTAGCCCAAGCTTTCATGAAGTAATTAGAGGAGGAAGTTCAACTCGTTCAAGAATTTAAAGAAGATGATGAAGTGGAGAAAGAAGTAGAAAGTATGGTTATGGCTCTGGGTTGCACTAGAACCTGAAATTCACTCCTCTTTCACACAGTAGAGCTCTAATAGCACACAAAATCTTTGGTTTCCCTAGGCTTGTTACCCGAAGACAATGAATTTAGGAAGTTAAAGGGACATATGGATGCTCTTAAAATTCAGAATGTTTATATGGTCGATATTCTCTCATGGATGGCCAACTACTTGGGTGGTTCCTTCACTCCCCCAGAGCGTAACTACTCGGGTCCAAAGACTTTGACTATTGTTGCTCAGAGGATTTTCCCTACTGTCACTCATCCACAGGTTCCTCATGAGGATTGATGGAAGTTGCTCGACTTTTAGCTTTTTTTTTATCTCTAATTTCTAGATGTTTACAAGTTTGTTATTGTTAGATAGAAGTATAATTTTGTTCAAACAGATCTTATACAGTTTATCAAAAGAAATATGATCAGTACATTAGTTTGGTTTCCCTTATGGTCAAGTCCTATTGATTTCCCAAAGATTGTCATGATATCTTAGGGTCGAATTAGCTTTGCTTTTTTTTCTGTACATCTTGTCTATATTTAATACAATGATTTATTATTATTATTATATATATGTTTTTGTAAGAATAAAATTTTATTTTCTAAAAAAAATATAATATACAATTTCATGTATAGACATCATTTTAGTGACTAAATAATGGTTATATTGAATAAAGATATTTTAAAAATATAAATAATAGTTGATAATAGTGAAATAATATTTTTGAAAAAGATATGATATTTGTTTTTTTTATTTTGTTAAAATAATAAATTAAATAAACTTATGAGATCATTGCATTAAGTGTACATCCAATATTTTAGGACTTAAATAGTTAACTATATTTTTTTTTAAGTGTAGGAGCTTATTTTATAGTAATTTAACATATATGTTTTTCCATGGTATTTGAGGTACTTAAGATTTAGAGAAGACATAACAAAAATTCTAATTTTGAACTGTGACATCAAAAAATAGGAAATAATGTTATTAATGTTATTAGTATAATACATATTATATATTTCAGAATTTAAAAAATCACATTTTAAAATGTTTGTAGAATTTAGAAAACCACATTTTAAAATGTTTGTAGTTTGATGAAATGAATATGTTTAAAATTGTGAATTAGGTTTAGCTTGAGTGGTTGGGAGGAATGATTTTTATCTTTTTCATTAAATTTCAATTCCCACAAGTGACATGTCGAGCTTTTAATGAGTACATTATTGTAAGGGCTCTGGGCTCTATTGTTAACCTAGAAATCATGTCATATAAACTCTAGTGCAATAGGAAACCCACAACCCTATCCAGAAAGTCAACATATCAATCACTCTCACATGTTATATATCTTACTTGTGATACATAACTTTGGTTTGTTATTTGAAAATGCAAATGTTTTCCTTTTTGTCATACTTCTTGTTAAAATGACACTTTCATCCTCTTATGCCACTTAGTACTTTTTTATTTTATTTTTTATTTGTTAGAAATGTGCCCATAACTTACGGGGCCAATTCTTTTAACCATTGGTTAATAAAATACAACCCAAGGGAATCTAAGCCACCAAAATCACTTGGGGATCGCACCCATCCCAGGCTGCACCAACCCTTAACATGGTTGGATTTTTGGGTGTCTCCTCTCGACTAAACTCACCATAAGGGTATTGAACTCAAGTCACTTAGCAAATGAAACCCACACCTTAAGCGATTGAGCTAGAAGGAATTGACACTTAATACATTTTTATTAGTACATATCAAATCATTCCAAATACAACTTATGAACTCCAGAGCCTCATTTATGTAGCTAAAAACACAAGAGAAAAGGCCAATTTTATCAAAAGAACCAATGTGAAACCACATGGAATTGCTAGTTTGACCAATAAAGAATAACATTTTTATCTCTTTATTAAACATGTAACCATGCACTTGAACCTTTGAAAAGCACATGGTCCTTGGTCAAGCATAAAATTTAGCAAATTTAGCAGTCCATTTAGGAGAAAATCAACTCTTGATGAAATGGCACCCATTCCAATCAAGCTAACTCATTGAATTGATGAGTACTTGGAAATCCTTGGAGTTATTCTATTCACATGGGAAGATCTTGTTGATTTTTTTATGTTTTTCCAATAGTTAAAGTATTATGTTCTTTTATTATTATTTAATAAAAAAAGGGATCGCAACTAAAAGATAGATATCCACAGAAAAATAAGATATATCCTCGGGGAAAACCTCAAAGGGGAGAAAACCCTACAAAATTTCCTTAGTATAGATTCCTCCAACATGTACAATGTCATACAATGATCTTTCATGAAATCAAGACCAAAGAGACCCTGATCTAGGTGGATATTGGTGGCCACCCACCTATTCCAACTAGCTCCTCGTGTTTGTTTTTTTTTCAGCGCATTCTTCTATACTACTTTTCAATTGTGGGTTCTACACTTCTGAG
Source organism: Picea abies (assembly GCA_900067695.1). NCBI lineage: Eukaryota > Viridiplantae > Streptophyta > Pinopsida > Pinales > Pinaceae > Picea > Picea abies. The sequence continues at coordinate 6,572 of CBVK0102686512.1, read as the reverse complement.
GTTGTCTAAAGCCCCACACATCCTCCAGGTGGATATGGGTGGCCTCTCTCCTAATCCAGCTGGATTATTTTGTATGTTTTCATGTCAACACATCTTGTTATACTTCCAGGGCCATTTTGGGGCCCTAAACGTTGATTTTTTGTCTTGCCATATTCAAAATGTAGACAGAGTCAAATTTTGATGGCAGAATGTGTAGTTATCTAAAATACCTTTCCAACGGGCTATCACGCGCCTAAAACGAAGGTCGTATGCAAAAGTTATGACCCTTGGAAGTTGAGGTACCAAATTACACCAACTTACCCATAGGACCCACATGTCTTTTGGCGTTTCACCTTCTAGGGTTAGGTTTTTGGATGTCTAGGGTTTTGGCACTCATGAGTAATATGAAAAAGGGCCTATGGAGCCTCATTGTAATCCATTCTTCTCAGATGGATGTGTGTAGTAGCCACATCTATTCTCAGAGATAGTTAACACCATTCGAGGAAGTTTCAGTTTTGTAGTTTTACAATTTCAGCGTATTTCATTATTTAATAGAAGATATGGTTCATTGGATATTTGTGTTATTCTTCCTATCTCTATGTTTATGATATTCAGTTTGTTAATCATTTTGTTCTACTCCTAAATTTGGATCAGTGGTATCAAAGCAGTTTTCTCTTCATTTATTTTTGTTTGTGCATGTCCCTGACAAGGTCTGGGTACAAGAAGTTGGGACTCGAACCAATCGATCCATTACTAGATCAGTTGCACCGATCCTGAAAACAACCTATGGGAGAAAAAAATAAATATGATGGAGTAGGATATCCTATTAAAATGTTGCTCAAGGAAGCCCTCATGTGACAAAGGAATGAAATGATGGACATCTTCACACAGATCCTTCGACGGTTGCCCATGGGAGAAGGATCTTCATCAAGAGGCCATGCAACCCCCTTTAAGGTACATTTAAATTTTGATATTCCATTATTTGAAGGAATGATAGATGCAGATTTTGTAGATAAATGGTTGAATCTACTCAAAGGATATTTTTCGGTCCACAATTTTTTCGATAGGGAAAAAATCACTTTTTCACTCCTCGAGGTCGTTCCCCATGTTAAAGACTGGTGGGATACTTACTCTGAGCAAAGGCCTGTGGAGGAATATTCAATATTTGTGGTGGCCCCTACATGGGATTACTTCCAGGATGCCATTAAATAATAATACTACCACGTTGGAACCTACAAGGACCAGTACACTAGATGGACAACCCTATGTCAAGAAAGGGACCAGATAGTACCCGAATTCACCAATATTTTCCATACCCTACGCACCAAAATGGGTATCAAATATTGTAAGCATCATCTAGTACTCAAATACCACAATTGTTTGCATATATATATTCAAACAGAAATGGATTTCCTGGACATCACCTCATTGGGCACAACTTATAGATACGTTGTCAAGATCGAGAAGAATTTTAAGCATAAATGATAAGAGTTTGTATCTACAAACCCCTCACAGCCAAAGCAAGGAAAAGGAAAACCCAACCCATACAACAAGGGACCAAGTCAAGATGGTCACCCTTAGGACAATCTTTCCAAGACAAAACACAATAAGGTCAATGAGAAGACGAAGAAGGACATGGGAAAATGGTGTGAGTACCATAAGAGTCCTTAGCACAACACTAACAAATGTCGCTCCAAGAAGTCCCTTGTGGCCGAGCTGAAGGATTTTGAGTCAGAGGTCGATTCTGATTCCAAGTCAAATCCTAAAGGAGGGAAGCGGATTATCGATGATGAACACAGTTCCATGGTCGCTACCACCAAATTATGACCAAGAGAACTAGAAGAACCAGAGGAAGGGGGACACATATTTCACTCATAGATGTGGGTCAAGGGGGATTTGATTCATTTTATTGTCAACAACGATAGTCAGAAGAACTTGATTTCAATAGAGGCTATCATGTGGATGAATATTCCAACGACACCACACCCACAACCCTACACCATCAGCTGGCTTCATCAAGGGAGAGATCTATGTGTCAGACAACAATGTTGTCTTCCCTACGACATCAAGCCTTTCAAAGATGAGGTAATGTGTGAAATTTATCCCCTTGAAGTTTGCAATGTTATTTTAGTACAACCATATTTGTGGAAGCATCATGTTGTGTATGAGTATAGACCCCATAGTTTTATTATTACTTTGGGCAGACCATTGTACAGGATCCCAAAGGTGGCACCGCCTACCACTATTTATTTAATCTCTGCTAAGCAGTGTAGTAAGGTCATTTCACATATCGGGAAGTTTGTCTTCTTTGTGATTTGTTCTCATAGTAAGCAGAAGGTCATTGCCACATCTGTGGCCTCTACACAACACCTCTCTTTGCAACAAAATTAAGTGGATAGGATCATGGAAGAATAAAGAGACATCTTCACCTCACCTACAGGGGTATCGACACACTGCCAAGTCAATCATCCAAATTATATGACCCCTGATGCACCTCTCCCCAATGGACCAGTCTATTAATGCTCATTGATGGAGAATGACAAAATCTAGCGTCAGATCCAATAGCTTCTTCAAAAGGGAAACATCAGATCTAGCTCCTCCCCTTGCAACAACCCGATTGTACTGGTGTAGAAGAAGGATGAGACTTGGTGACTCTGCATTGATTATAGAGCCTTAAACAAAATCACACTCAAGATCTGCTACCCCATTCCTAGGATTGATGACCTTCTTGAACAACTCAAGGGGGAAAAGTTCTTCAGCAAGATTGACCTAAACTCTGGCTACCACCAGGTTTCCATCTAACCAATTGATGTCTGGAAGACAACTTTCAAGTCTAAAAAAGGTCTCTATGAATGGCTAGTCATGCCCTTTGTCTTAACAAATTCACCAACTCGTTCATGAGGTTGATGGAAGATTTATTGAGACCCTTCACCAACTCCTTTGTGGTCGTATATTTGGATGGCATCCTCATCTTCAGCAGAACGTGGGAGGAGAACATGTGTCATATTCAACAGGTTTTGAGCACTCTGTAGCAACACAATATTTATTCCAACTTGGAAAAATTATCTTTTGGCATGAACATGGTCCAATACCTAGGATACATTGTTGATGAGCATGGGGTACATGTTGATCCAACTAAGATACAAGTCATTCGTGATTGGCCATCCCCAACCACACTGACTGAGCTTCGAAGCTTCTTGGAGCTAGTCAATTTCTATCGACGGTTTGTGTTGGTATTGTCCCATATTGACTGGGCCCTCAACCAGGTGACCAAGGGCATTGGTAGGGCCAATTTCGTGTTGGGGAAGGAGAAGAAATGACAATTAGATGATCTGAAACATCATTTTTTCTCATCTCCACTAATATCCTTTCCCGATATGCAACAACCATTTGATATTGAGACTAATGCATCTGACTATGATGTGGGCACATTTCTCACTCAACACGGGCATCCGGTGGCATAGCATAGTGAGACACTCTCCAATGTTATCCGGAAATGCCCCACATATGACTAGGAAATTCATTCCTTTGTACAATCTTGTCGTCAATGGAAACATTACATTCTGAGGAAAGAGACGATCATACACACTGATCACAAGCCTCTACAGTTCATATAGACACAAGGGAAATTGCATAACGACCAACATCACAAGTGGTCCACCTACCTATAGCATTTCCATATCAACATCAAGTCTAAGACAAGTATTTCCAATCGTGTCGTTGACTGCCTCAGTTGGCCTCCTGTGGTTGCATTCACCACTGTGCTCCATTCCTGAGGACATGAAACATCAGAGTGGCCCCAAATTTACCAGTAATATCCAAACTTCACCACCACATATCAACTCTTGGGTACAAGTTCCACTGTCACTGATTTTCACATTCAGGATGAACTCTTATGCCACTTGGGCCATCTCTATGTTCCTACAAGAGAGTGTGCAAAGCTGATTTGGGAAGCCCACTACAGTCGGGTGGTAGGACATTTCAGCATAGATGAAATTGTGGTCACTCTTCATAAACATTTTTATTGGCCCAAACTTCGACAGAATTTCAACAAATATATTAGATCTTGTAGTGCATGTGCCATTGCCAATCCATCCATCAAGAAGCAAGGCTTATACACCCCTCTTCCTATTCCTGAGAAGCCATGGGAATCCATCTCCATGGATTATATGTCTTATTTTTCATCCACCAAGCACAAAAATGACTATGTGAGTGTGGTCGTTGATCGGTTTTTGAAGATGACCATTCTCACATCCTATAAGAAGAATGTCATAGTGGCATATATTGCCAAGCTCTTCTTCGAGCGAGTTTGGGTTCACTTTAGGATCCCACAGACCATCAAGTCTGACCAAGACAATAGGTTCCTCAACACCTGTTGGTCGAGTCTCTGGTCTCTGTTGGACACCAAGCTCACAAAATCCATTGCTTTCCACCCCAAAACTGATGGCCAAACCGACGTAGTCAACTAGATTATTGTGCACATCCTACGCATGTACAATTCTAAGAATCCACGAACATGGGATGAGAGTCTCCCATATTTCCATCATAGTTACAACATGTCTCTCGATAGTTCCACCGACCATATCCCATTTCAGGTGGGTCCAGGATTCCAACCCTTGGGACCCCTTGATGTTCCACTTCCTCTTGCCACCCCACAAACAGACTCTTCTCATGATCAATCTGTAATCAATAAAGCCATCATATTAATTGAGCAGATTCATCACATCAAATAATAGGTCTAGGAGATTTTTAAGAAATCTAATCCATTATGCTCAGATGGATGCGCATAGTAGCCACATATCTTCTCAGAGATAGCTACCACCATTCGAGCAAGTTTCAGTTATGCAGTTGTTTCAGTTATGCAGTTTTACAGTTTCAACCTATTTCATTATTTAATAAAAGATATTTCTCATTAGATATTTGTGTTATTATTCCTATATCTGTGTTTATGATATTCATTATGTTAATCAGTTCATTTCGCTCCTAAATCTCGATCAGAAGGTCATCTTGTTGATATCTTCATCTCTGATCCTTACTTGATGGTATCCAGACCTGAGATCAATCTTTGAAAATATCCTTTCATCCTTTAACTGATCGAAGAGATCATCAATCCTTGGAAAAGGATACTTGTTCTTTATAGTTACTTTGTTTAATTTCATGAGGTCAATGCACAATATCAATGTCCCATCTATCTTCTTCACAAATAAAACTGAGGCACCCCAAGGTGACAAACTTGGGTGTATATACCCCTTCTTCAGAAGTTCTTCAAGCTACATTTGTAGTTCCTTTATCTCTAGTGTACTCATCTTGTATGGAGTTTTGGATACTAGAGCTACTCCAGGAATTAAGCTTATAGAGAAATCAATATCTCTCTTTGGGGGTAGTCATGTATCTCCTTGAACACATCCTCAAAATATTTCAGGACTGCATGGTCCTCAAGGTTTGGAATCTTATCCTTAGGTTCTTCCTCCATATGAGCTACACATATTTGGAATCCCTTCCTGTAACCCTTCTTCAACTGCATTGTTGAGATCTGTCGGACAGTAACTTCCCTGGGAATTCCTTGGACTGTTCTTGGGTTCCCTTCCTCATTCAAGCAAGTAAATTCCTTTTTATGACATTCTAAGACAACATGGTGTTGTTCCAACCAATCCATACCAATTAGACAGTCATATGACCTGAAGGGAAAGATGTTCAAATATTCCTTGGTACTTGGCCCATTCATTTCTAGTGGACATGATTTAACCAACTCAACAACTTTTCTCTTGCCTCATGTATCCAGCTCTACTAGCCAAGATTTCCCATGCATGCTTCTTGGAAATTGCAATATTTCCACTACCTTAGGATCTATATAGCTTTGATTGGCTCCTGAATCTATAAAAATAGTAAAGTCATGGCTATTGATCATACCTTCTACTTCAATCATGTGTGATTGAAATTCTACTTGCTTGTTGTCCAGGGTTACATAAATCCTTGGAACACTTATGCCAATGTCCTCCACTATTTCATCTTGTTGTACATTGTGGATAGCTCTCACTTTATCTTTTATTTGAGGACAGTCTCTATACAAATAATCTCATTTACAACCCCAACTTTGAATGGGTGTCTGTCTTGGACTTTGCCCACCTGTCTCAGTCATTCTGGGCTCTCTAGGGGTTTTTTTTCCTTGAGGACTCTTTCGAAAACATGGTTTCTTATTCCCCTTCTTCCTCTGTTCCCTCATAAACTTATTCTTGTCCTCCCAAGCCTTCTAAAAATTAGGATTTCCTTTTTTTTGATCATATAAGAACATAGATTGCCTTATGGTTTTCTCCAAGGTTTTAGGATCATCATACTGAATTTTATCACTGTTGAAATATGGAAGCCCACTTAGGTATCTCTGGATCCTAACTATCTCATCCTTGTTGGCCCTTGGTTATGGAAGGAAGTGAAGAAAAAGGAAGGAAAGGTAAAAATCAAGCTTCACGGGAGACACAGTAATTGTCACTGAGTCGAAGTGAGCAAAAGAGTAGGAAAGATGGAGCGAAGTGAGGAAAAGAAATATGTTGGATGAGGAGATCAGGGATGACAGATCAGCAAGGAAGAAGGATCAT
>CBVK0102686481.1:0-16519 GCA_900067695.1 Picea abies | reverse complement strand
TCCAGGGGAAAAATCTTTGTGTAATGTTTGTATTTGTCATTGTATTTTTTTTGTTCTTTTACTGAATATCTGTTTGCAATAGATATTGTACAAGGTTAAAATCTACACATAGCCCTTTAGAATTTATTTTGAAAAAATTATATCTAAAACCCTTAGCCTAGTGGTATTTGTGAGAGGAGAGCACTGAAATCCATTTTAGCCTTCTAAAATTGGAACTAGATCCTCCCATTCACCCTGATTTTTTGGCAATGGAAATGCTTTGAATATATTACAGCCTGATTTAATGAGAATAACAATTGTTTAGGGTATTTCACCCATCATGTGCACATTGTTTGATTTTTTGGCATGGGCACCCTCAAATCCACTATTATAGTAGTGGTAGGCTTGGTTATGTCTTGGTTGACAACATAAATTACCTACAAAGATTTTATGGATAAAGGAAAGGAGAGGATTTGAAGGTGGTCTAACAATTCTGAAATTTTCACAAGGTGTTTTGGGTTTCTTCATTGTAGGGTTTATGATATTGAGCAGGGGTTTCTTTAGTGGGGATTCTAAGCCAATTTTTTTTACCATTTATTGGTGGATAAGAGCTTCAATTTTCCATTGTTGTTGTGGAAAAGAGAGTCAACTTCCACATTCATTATATTGGATATTTCAATCCATATTTTTCTTCCATTATCTGATGGAGAAGAGTTCCAATCTACCTTTGTCTTTGTGGCAAAGAGAGCCATCATCATCATGGGGGATCTTGGTTTCCCATGTGTCTAAGGAGAAGAAAAATGTATGAACATCAAGGAGTAGTTCCTTCCATGTCAAGTACCTCCTCCCTTTTCTATTGTCTTTTTAGGGTATTTTTATTTTGAATAGTAGTTGAGGGGGTTTTGTTTCTTATTGACAGAGTAGATGAAAGGATTAAACCTTATATTTTTTCCTAGAATTTGATTTTATATCTAGCCTAGATCCTACTCCCATGTAAATTGATTATCTTATGTGACCAACTATTGTTTCATATCCTCCACATTTCCACCTTGATATGCCTTCATGTTTGACATTTCCCTTCGATGGTCTTCCATCAGATTCCTGATTTGAACAAGAAAGAGTAGTGATACCAAAGGAAAATTTTTGGTTCCCTTGGTAAAGTTCAGATATGTTATCTTACAACAAGAATACTGGAATTCCAAGTAGAATTTTGGAATTTTGATATCTTAGAACCAATGTTATCTTAACACTTCCTTTTCCTAAAAAAAAAACTACCATATTTATAATACTCAAATGTAACTTGGAAACAAATGGGCTCATAAGTAATGTACACTTTGCAAGTTGCACATTCTCTATGGTGAGAAATTGTATGTTGTTATTTTGTAAGTACAAATTAAAACTTGAAGCACAATTGTTTGGATCAAAAGAAGCACGCAAGGGATATTTGCATATAAAAACTAAATTGTACTAAAATAATAAATTACAACATGCCACTGAATCCCTTCCAGAATCACATTCCTTTCCTCCTTGAAATTTTAAGATGATTTCTTAAGTAACAACTCGAAAATATGAAAGTATACTCGTACTTCAACCTTGTTGTGTCTGCAAATTTAAAAAAGGATGCGTAATTATATCACTATAGAAAATGGTGGAAGTAATGAGAGAACATGAAGAAGCAACTATAAAATCTTCGTTTTCAAACCCCAAAACTAGCGATGTATAATATAAATGTAATGGATGGCCAAGAGCCAAAGTGATGTAATATGTAAATGATGTAAATTGAATATAATAAATAAAATGTATCACCAGCTGCAGATGGACACATATGGAGATTTAGGGGCTAAGTATCCACAAGAGAGGGAAAGGGTCTAATGGGGCAGAGAGTTTACCCATGTCTATTAATCCAAAACCCATTTCTTATTCTTTTACAAACTATGCTACCATGAAACTTCCATTAGTTGTTTTTTTCTAGAGCCCAATCATTGAATTCATGTAAGAGGGTGGGTGTGAGAGTCACATCCCATAGTTATTAAGAGCATGAGGGTTGAGTACAATCATCTTGGGAAAGAGTGCAAATCAAACAAGAAAGAGAAAGAGGGGAAATTTGTATCGGTAGGAAACCAGAATTGCACATTCACATTTTTGCATAGAGGGGAGTTTTCACATGGAGTTTTATGGCCAACAATAGAGTTTTGAGTGTTGAATCTTGAAGTTAGTTGTTGTGGGAAATCTTGGTTGTTGTTTGAAGATAAAAATTCATGGATAAGGAAGTTGTGTTCCCGGGAGTAATGTGTTGTTTGAAATTCACCAAGGAAGCATGTGTTTTATTGCTGGGTGAATTCTTGTTGCAACTGTAGAATTCCTAAGGGCCCAACAAATAGAATTTTTTTCCAACCTATGTTGGAATCCCTGGAGGGGAGTGGAAAGGCCTAAGGGACTATGAGCAGTGAAGGGGGATTCCATCCTTTGGATTGTGCAAGTTGAGGGGAATAGAGCTGGTGGACTGGAATTAGTTGTGAGTTTTGACTATGAGAGGGGGACATTAGGCATATTTAGCAACCACCATCTCTTGTGGATTCATAGCCCCATCTTGGGGGTGTCTTGCTATTGAGAACTCAAACAACAAGGCTATGGTTGGGAGGAACATCAGTCCTCTACAACAGGCTGCATACTTTAATAAGATAAGTGTTATATTTTTTGTGTTTATTTATGTTAAATGTTGATATAGTTGTTATGCAATTTACTCTGAGTTATCTTAGTTAAAACCTACTTGTTGTGAGCATAATGATGCATTAAAATATCTATTTATGTGGTTGAATGTTCTTGTATGTTGTTTAGTTGTTGTTGTGCACAGTTATAGTAGTTGTAATTACATTTTTTAGTAGCATAGATATTTGCATGAGTTTGAATGTCGTGTTGTGTGTTATTTCCGCATATAGATTTGGTATCAAAATTTTCAATTGGGTTGTTTTAACAGTGAAGTGACCCAGCTAGGGGTTGGGTACATTACAGAGTGGTATCAAAGCTTCTAGTTCAACAATGGACTCATATGTGATAAGCACTAGTGTGAATTTGGGAAAATTCATGGTCACGGATTTTGATCTATGGTGCATTTGGGGGAAATGGTGGAAAAATCAGAGTGAGATCCCCAAATTCATGGGAAAAATCGAGTTTTGAATGCCTCAAAACTATATGAGAGGTTTTTATGATGTCAATCATCTAGATTGCAAATCTAGATTCGACCTGCAAAGTCAAAATTCATGTTATAATGGTTGCACTAGAATTTGGGCATAGTTGAGGAATCGATGGACAAGATTACATTCGATCTTGAGATCAATGGCCCAGATTCATTTTAGTAAATTTAAAAACTTTAAATGTTTTCAAAGTTTGGAAAAGTTAGCACATCGAAGGCCGAAATTCATTTTCAACAATTGGCAAGGTGAGATAGATCGACGATCTGGATTTACTTCGGTCATTGGGAGGTTAGAACATAATTGACAGATGAGATCATTTTAACTGGGAGATCAATGATCCAAATTCATCAAGGAATTCGGTCAAAATTTCTATGTGTTGAAGTTTTCCAACAAAATTCGTCGATGGAAGACGGTTAGGGATTGGCATAATTTGGCAAAGGTTTCATGCATCCAAAAAGGATCATCGATCATCGATGGTCGATGATCAGGGATGGATAGAATTTGGTGAAATTTTCATGCATCCAAAAGAGATTGTCGTTCGTTGATAGCCGATGATCGGGGATCAGTAGAATTCAGCAAGAGTTTTCATTTGACTGAGAGAAATATTCAATCGTCGATGGTCGATGATCAAGCATCGAAAAATTTAGCAAGGTGTTTTAAATTTGTCCAAGAGAAATGGTTGATCATTGATAAAGGAAAAGAGGGTTAAATTTGTCCAAGAGAAATGGTTGATCATTGATAAAGGAAAAGAGGGTGATGCAATGCCATGCCACGTCATCCAAGTTGATTCCTTTGGATGACGTCTCATGCCATGTCATCCTCTACGTGTCATCAGCATAGTTGTCATATTGGACAAGAGATGGTTTATGTTCGATGGTGGGGGTTCATTGAAATTGTAACTAAGTTGGTCATCAAAATTGTTTGTCAATGGTCGATCATTGATGGTCTAGGATCGATGAGATTTGTGGGAAACTTTTGGTTTATGAAGAAAAATGACCAATGGTCGATGATCCAGAGTTGGGGAGATCAGTGGGAAAGTTGGGTTTACAATCAGAAATCGTTAATCATTGATGGACAGAAGATCAACAATCCATATTTCTTTCGATTTGAGATCAACAACACAGATTAAATCACTAAAAACAAATAAATTTCTATGATTTTTTTGGAATTTTGAAGGTCATTAATTTGTGGGACGATTTTGAGGCCATAAAACGTTTTTAGGAAATCAAAACCCACCTTGTTCACTCTACATTTGCAACTTATATAAAATAACTAAGAGAGAGCTACTCAATGAGCTATTCCATGTGCAAAACAGAGCTCGTATGAGAAAGTTATGGCCAAAATAGTTGAGGTAAATTTATGGCACCAATTTACTTCCAGATGACATAAATCCTTGCTTAGATGTTCATTTGAGGCACAAGATCAGTCTATGGAAACATTATGAACCATAGAAGACAACTATGGAGCCATATTTGGGATCTGGGTAAGTGAAAATGTGCAAGAAGATAAATAAGACACTTGTACCGTATAGGGATAAATTGGGAAAAATATTCAAAATTTCTCTGGACCATAAATTTCATCTTGAAGCTCAAATTTGAGAAAATGAATAGTCATTAGAAAGGTATTGAGGAGGAGAAGACCTTTATCCACCCATAATTTAAATTGGGCACTAAAATTTTATGAGAAGTAATAAATATATTTATGTGACAGTAAGTGAGTGGGAAATTACAACTTGTGAATGTTCCAACTTTTCACTCAGAACTCAGAATGAGGTATGAGTACAATCGTTGGAGATTTTTTTTGGAGAATAATATATTTAAGGAATTAGATTTTTACTTGGTGCATCATTTTCTTCATAAATGGATGTGAAGAATAACATGTAATCTAATTAATAAATATTTTGCAATATGCTTAATTCTAACAACAATTATTGCATGCGCATTCTTGTAGAATTAGATATACAAAAAAATATAATTTTGTTACTATATGAGAACTAGAGATATGGAGGATGATTAAGGGTCCTACAACCACAAAGAAGAAATAATAGGTATGCATGTCAACATTGGTAATGTTGAGACTGAGTCTAACGAAAGAAGAGATGGAAAAGAGATTGTAACTATGAGAAGTCTACAAAGAGAGGGTCCTACAACCACAAAGAAGAAATAATAGGTATGCATGTCAACATTGGTAATGTTGAGACTGAGTCTAATGAAAGAAGAGATGGGAAAGAGATTGTAACTATGAGAATTCTACAAAGAGAGGTGTAGAGTTATAGGGTCGATAATAAAAAGATCTTGAAAGATGAGGAGAAGATACTACAAAGCCTAAATATGTTGCATAATCAAGTCAACACATATTTTGGCATAAAACAAGAATCTAGTGCCAGGCAAGTAGAAACATCTAGATATCATGATAGAAGAAATGATCATGGATGATATAGACGGTCAAGCAGTATTAGCAGGCATCAACATCATCATTGCCCAGGGAACTCAACCAGAGGAGAATATGCACATTTGATTTTGACATGAATCCAAAGTATATCTCATGTCATGCATCAAAGAAGGATACATGGGTCAAACATCTTGCAAGGAGAGCTTAGGAAGATCAAGCCACCATTTTTTGATGGGGAAAACAAGAAAGGAGAAGATGCAAAACCATGGTTGTTGGGAATGAGGAAATATTTCTAGTTACATGATTACTCATCAAATGTAAAAGTCATAATTGCAGTCTACCACCTTCAAGGAAAGGCATATATGTGGTGGGACTGGTTGAAGCAAGTTAAGCACCTTGATGAGAAAATAATTTCTTGAAATAAGTTCAAGAAATATTTTTAGCAACAATACTTGTCAGAGCAATATTATGACAAGAATATGCAAGAGTTCTTTAAACTAAAACTTGGGAACATGACTATGGATGAATACGAGAAAAACTTCTTGGAACTTCTTAGGTATGTGAGCTTCATCAGAGATGAGAAGGTCAAAATCCAGAGGTTTCTGAGTGGACTACCATGCTTCCACAAGGATAAAATTCAATTTTATGAGCCCAAGAATTTAGAAGAAGCCATAAGAAAGGCTAAGTATTTGTATGAGCAGAATAGAAGAAGGTTAGTGTAATGTCCCATAATGAATAGGAGCTCTGGAGAGGAGGCTTAGTATTCTAAATATCCTCATTAGACTATAGCCAAGGACATACAGGGGTAAACAGGGTTACTAGAGGTCACTTCAGTCGAGGGTATTATAATTCGAAAGTGGAATTGAGCTAAAAGTGACTAAAAGCACTTTTAATCCAAAATGAGCTAAAAACAGAGAAGATGAGCTAAAATAGGTCAACAGTGAAATAGGATTTTGGATAGCTATAAGAAAAGGTAAAGTGACCTAATTCATATTATGATGATTTGGCCTTGATGATTGAGGAGAGAGGCACATCTCATGAGAGATATGTGTGGATTCCAAGAGGAATACACCCAGAGCTGGTTGATTTCATTGTTGAGAGACACGTCGTAGTCACCAGGAATATCATATAGATCTTCCATCATACTTCAACAACAGATATCAAGTTTCAGTAGTGAGGGCACACTTGTCCAAGTAGAGGGTGCAACTATTGAGCATCATATTGATTCGACTTGTCCCAGTCATGGAGAATATAGTGATTCACCTCTGACCCAATTGAGAGGAGGGCAGGATGCTTCTATTTCCTATTTTCTTGTCAAATTCTGATGGAGAAATCATCTTGGGTTCATTTCTCATCCATTGAGGGTGTGACAGTTGGGGAGGACACATTTGGAGTTCCTAAGAGATCATCATATCAGATCCAAGGAAATCCTTCCGACCCATTTCATAGGAGCCTAGGGCACTCATTTTGAGACCCTTATCATTTGATTCTAATGGAGGAATCACTAAGGTGCAGTTTCCAGTAGTAGTAGGGGTGCATTTCCCCAGGGGGATCCATCAGGGGTCTAGACACATCAGCAAAGGGTTGATTGTCAGGATTTCAATCACCCATACTGAGTGAGAGGGCAAGGTGCATTGTTTGGGAAATTTTACATTCATATCCGAGGTGTGTAGCCACCAGGGTGCACAATCTATTTCTACAATAGTTGTCGTGTGAGTTGTCGTAGCGCACAACAGATCATCCAACTCACATCATATCCATCAGTAGTCTTCTATCATCCGGGTATCGTCTTTATAGTTTACTTGTTTATTGTATTTTGGCTAAGATCCACTTATATCTAATCTAGCCCAGTGATTTTGTATTTTCATCTACATATGGAATTGTAACCAACATAAAAATCATAATATATGCTTATTCATATGTCGTAAGCAACTTATTTATCTACACAAACATGTGAGAAACACCAAGCATGTTAAAACTCGTAGCTTAAACACATCCAAAAACCCCTAGTGTATCAGAAGAGACAGTAGACACAATAGTTTAGCATTTTTCCTAGACTAGCCGGATCTGGGATATTACAGTGGTATCAGAGCTTTAGTCATGCCATCCTATGACTAAAGAACATGAGTTTAGTAGGTGAACCAGAGGACTGTGAGAAAGTAGGTGACTAGTATGTCACTTAAAATAGACGCAAGGAGAGGAGACCTAGATCTGATTTTCCCCCCTTTCCTCCCAGTTCATAGAAAGAGGAAGAGGAACAGAGGGAAGCAGAGACAAGGGAAGAGCATGAGGTAGAGTGTGAGGCAGAGAGGATGTTGGGAGACAAGTATGAGAGACCAAATGGAAGTGGCAAGGCCACCATGGAACTAGAGGCAACCTTCATGCATGTACTCATCAATCTGGTGTTCAGTCAACAAGCCATGACTCAGTCCCTGACGCAGATGGATAATATATTGGCTATAGTGAGCACCTCGGGCACACAAGCCCCACATGTAGCGTAGGGGAACTCAAGGGAAGGAAGTATACCCCATTCACCTACTTTCACATAAACCTCTTCGAGTAGGATTCCCAGGCCATATTTCCCTATATTTCATAAGGCACCCCAAGCAGCAGCACAACAATCGATAGCAAAGAGACCGCCCACTCAGGAAGAGGAAATTATAGAGTGCAAGAACATAGCATTGGGTCATCACTTCCATCGTGACATGACCATGGTCGAGTATTATGGACTCAGACTTACGAACCGGCCCAGAGAGCCTCAGAGAGAAAGGACAACAATAGTAGGGGCATAACATGGATTTCATCTGAAAAGTTGGTAAATTCACCATATCTTATTTTGACAGATTGTCCAAATGTACTGCCAGAGCTTAGGTACAAAAGTTAGGCACATACTACAATCTCAACCAGATAACCATGACAGAGGATATCAATTTCTCTACCCTACACTAGGAGGGTGAGGCACAAGAGTGGTGGCATCATGGAATGGTGACATTGGGTCACAGTCACATCACCTCCTACAGGGAGTTCACAGAGAGACTCATGGACAGGTTTGACGAGAGGGATCCAGAGATCGATTTCAAGGATCTATCTCAGTTGAGACAAACT
Source organism: Picea abies (assembly GCA_900067695.1). Taxonomy (NCBI): domain Eukaryota; kingdom Viridiplantae; phylum Streptophyta; class Pinopsida; order Pinales; family Pinaceae; genus Picea; species Picea abies. Next base: position 7,850 of record CBVK0102686481.1, on the reverse strand, counting down.
AGCACAATAGAGGCATTCATCATAGAGTTTCATCAGGTAGTAGTGGTAGTGACAAATATCTCAAAGCCCAGGTTGATTATGTAGTTCACATAGGGGCTCACAGAACCCTTGAGCGGATGGGTGAAGGCATACAAGACTCACACCTTGCAAGATTCCATCTTACGCACTCGAGATTTGGCAAACTCGGCATCGAAGACTAAACCCTTTTCCAAACCATTCATACCACAGAGGGATCGAGATAGGAATCCATTCTAGAGAGAGTGGAAGAGAAAGGAGAAGTTGGATGATGAGACGAGGCGAGAGCTTATGAGGAATAAAATATTCTTCACCTGCAAGGACCCTTGGGTCCCAGGCCATATGTTCATGGGCAAGGGAGAGATCCATTATATTGAGGTGGCAACAGACAGTGTGAATAGTGAGGAGGAGGATAAGGACAATGAATCCACTAGCTCATAAGAGGAGTCATCACATGCAAAGGAGTAGCCTCCTTGGAGATCACCGACACATGTAGGGACCCACCTACCAATAGTTCCACAGGCTCCTAAGAAGGATAATAGACGAAAACCAATAAAGGGAGAATTCATATCGACCCTTTTTGGTGTTCCCGGGTATGACACCCTCCAGATCAGAGGGACTATTTAGGGACTGTGGGCAATGACCCTGATAGATGGTGGGGCTACGCACAATTTCATTTATGCTTCATTGGTGTTGAGGTGGGAACTTCAGAAAAAGGATTTTGAGGTGTTTGATGTCATGGTAGAAGATGGTCACACAGTGGAGTGTCTAGATAGAGTTTTGGACTTGGAGATAAATATAGGTAACTACATCATGAGAGACACATTTTATGTAGTTGACCTATCTGACACAGATGTGGTGTTGGGATTCTAATGGTTGATTGCCTTGGGAAATATCACCACCAACTACCAAATATTGGAGATGAGGTTCAAATACTATGAGGGGAAGAGGATTGTGTTGAGGGGCATGTCGACAGGGGCACCCAGGACAGTTTCATCCAAGAGGATGGAGAGAATATTCAGGCATGGGGAGGTAGTGTATGTTGCAGAGTGCTTGATCACTACACAAAGGGATTCATATGGTCAAAAATAGTATCAGACATAGATCAGGACCTTATTGGGACAACATCAATAGATTTTGGGGTCAATTCCACCAGGGAGACCACTTGACAGAGGATTTGAGCACACCATTGAGTTGGAGGAGGGGGACAAACCCATGATCAAAGCACCTTGTCATCATCCTTGGAGGTTCAAGCATGAGATAGAGAAAGAAATTAAGGAATTCCTAGTGATGGGACACATCAGATCAAGCAACAATCCATTCTCTTCTTCAGTTGTCTTAGTTCTAAAGAAGTATGGTACCATGAGGATGTGCACCGAATACTGGGCCTTGAACAAGAAAACCATCAATAACCGGTATCATATCCCTTGCATCAATGAGTTGATGGATGAACTGTATGGGGAAGTTTTCTTCTCGAAGATTGCTCTATGCTATGGATATTATCATATCATCATCTAAGAGTAGGACATAGAGAAGATGACATTTTGATGCCACCTCGATCATTTTGAGATCTTGGTTATTCCATTTGGGCTAACCAATGCACCGACTACACTTCAGTCTTGCATGAATCACATATTCAAGGATCAGTTGAGGAAATATGTCTTATTATTCTTCGAAGAAATCTTAGTTTACAACAAGACATGGAAGCAACATATGAGGCACTTAGATGAGGTACTCAGCATCATGGAGACACAGTGACAATATGCCAAAGAGTCCAAGTGTGAATTAGGTATGACATAACTACTTTACTTGGGCCACATTATCAGTGTGCAAGGGGTATAGGTGCACCAAGAGAAGATCAAGGCCACTATGGATTGGCCAACGCCCATGAATGTGACAGAGTTTAGGAGCTTCTTTGGGATATGCATCTATTACAGATAGTTTTTTAAGGGTTTTTATTAGCTTGGAGAACCACTTATAGATCTCACCAGACATAGGGTATTCATATGGATTGATGAATTGTGGAAATCCTTTGATCACATGAAGGAATTCATGGGCACCTGCCCAGTGTTAGAATTACCAGACTTCACTTTACCATTTGTATTAGAGTGTGATGCATCCGACAAGGGCATCAGGGTAGTTTTGATGTAGGGAGGACACCCCATTGTGTTAAAGAGAAGGAACCTCAGTCAGCCGAGAGGTTTCACTCTATTTATGAAAAGTAAATGCTAGTGATCATGCATGCCTTGACAAGGTTCAGACAATATTTGGTGGGCAACAAGCTCATGGTCAAAACAATTCATAACAGTTTAAAGTATTTCCTTGAGCAGAAGGATCTCAGTGAGCACAAAAAAAAATGGGTGACAAAGGTGCAGGCCTTCGATTTCGACATAGAGTATGTCAAGGGGAAGAATAACATTGTGGTTGATGTATTGTCTAGGATACCTGCAGCATATTCTTTGATGGAGGTTTCAGCGTATTGGAAATCCCATTTGTTGGTGGAATATTCCAAGAATAAGTTCGCTTGTGAGGTTTTGGATGGGCAGGTTCAAGATGACATGTACAAGCAGGATGTTATGAGGTACATCAGTGAGTGTGTCACTTGTTAGTAGAACAAGTTAGAGCATACACTTCTAGCAGGACTACTTCATCCACTTCCCATTCCGGAGCAGAAATGGGAGAGCATATCGATGGAATTCATCACAGGCCTACCCAAGGTTCAGGGTAAGGACTTCATCTATGTGGTGGTCTAAATATTGACCAATTTTTCTCACTTCTATGCCATACTGAGATATTACATCCCAGTTCAGGTGGTTGAGTTATTCTTCAAGGAGGTCTTCAGACTCCATGGGTTTCTGAGGAACATCGGTAGGGACAGGGACAGTCTATTTATTGGTACATTCTGGAGGGAGTTGTTCATATTGGTGCAGACAAAGTTGACACCCAACACCAGCTATCACCCTCAAACGGATGGGAAGGTCGATATAGTCAACAAGTGGGTTGAGGGGTATTTGAGAAACTATGTGAGTAGACAGCAGAGAACATGGGTCATGTGGCTACATCTAGGAGAGCATTTCTACAACACCACCTTCCACATGTTCACTGGAATGACACCCTTCTGGGAATTGTATGGTTATGATTCTCCCACATTGATAGACTTAGTTTTCAGGGAGAGTATAGCTCCCAAAGAAAAATATTGTATCACTAAGAGTCAAGAAATTCTCAAGTTACTGAAAGAGAACCTACAGATAGTGCAGAATCAGCAAAAGATTAGTGCAGATAGGAACAGGATAGAGTGCATCATCGAGGTTGGGGACTTGGTACTCCTGAGAATCCAACCCTATAGGCAGTCATCTCTGAAGAATATTGGGGTCGAGAAGCTCAAGCCTAGTTTCTATGAACCTTACTGAATCATGCATAGGGTAGGCAAGGTTTCCTATGAGCTAGAACTTCTAGAAGTAAATAAGATCCATAACGTGTTCCACGTGTCTTTCCTCAAGAAGGTTGTGGGACATTTCATCAACACATCAGAGGAGCTTCCCCCATTGGATGAGGAGGGACAGTTCGATTTGGTTCTAAAGGAGGTACTAGAGTTTCAAGAATGGAAACTGAGGAGAAGGGTCATTAGAGAGTGTTTGATCATATGGAGAGGGCTTCCAGTAGAGGATGTTACTTGGAAGAGCGAGCGGGTGTTACAGCATCTTGGATTGGTATTGCTTGAGGACAAGCAATCTCAGGAAGGGAAGTTTATAATGTCCCTTTTCCAATAGGATCTCCATAGAGGAGGCTTAGTAGTCTAAAAATCCCTATTAGACTATATCCAGGGCCATACAAGGGTAAACAAGGTTACTAGAGGTCACTTCAGACGAGGGTGTTATAATTCGAAAGTGAAATTGAGATAAAAGTGACTAAAAGGAATTTAAGCCAAAGTGAGCTAAAAATGGAGAAGATGAGCTAAAATAGGTCAAAAGTGAATTAGGGTTTCGGGAAGCTATAAGAAAAGGTAAAGCAACCTAACTCATATTATGAAGATTTGGAATTTGCAGTTGAGGAGAGAGCTTTGTGGATTCCAGGAGGAAGACACCCAGAGGTTGATTTCGGTGTTGAGAGACACACCCTAGTCACCATGAATATCATCCAGATATTCCATCATACTTCAGCAGTAGATATCCAATTGCAACAGTGAGGGTGCACTTGTCCAGGAAGAGGGAGTAGCTACTAAACATCAGATTGATTCAACTTGTCCCAGTTAGGGAGAATCCAGTGATTCCCCTTTGACCCAGTTGAGAGGAGGGAAGGATGCTTCTATTTCCTACTTTCTCGTTAGATTCCAATGGAGAAATTGTCTTGGGCACATTTCTCAGCCATTGAGGGTGCAACAGTTGGGGAGGACACATTTGAGGTTCCCGAGAGATCATCATATTAGACCCAAGGAAATCCTTCCAACCTATTTCAGAGGAACCTAGGTTTCTCAGTTTGAGACCCTTATCAGTCGATTCCGACAGAGGAATCACTAGGGTGCATTTTCCAGGAGTTGTGGGGGCACATTTTCCCAGGGGGATTCATCCAGGGTCCAGACACATCAACAAAGGGTGGATTATCAGGTTGTCAGTCACCTAGACTAAGTGAGAGGTCAAGACTCACTATTTGGGATAATTTCCAGTCATATCCTAGGTGTGTAGCCATCAGGGTGCACAATCCATTTCCGCAACAGTTGTCGTGTGAGTTCTCATAGCGCACAAAAGATCATCCAACTCACATTCTATCTAGCATCAATCTTCTATTATCCAGGTATCGTCTTTCTAGTTTACTTATTTATTGTATTCCAAATAATATCCATTTAGATCTAATCCAGCCAAGCGATTCTCTATTTTCAGTTGCATACGACATTGTAACCAGCAGAAAACTCATAATATATGATTTATAGTCTTTTGTGTCATTATCCATCTATATGCTTATTCATATGCTATAAACAACTTATTTATCTACACACACATGAGAAAAAAAACAAGCATGTTAAAACCCACAGCTTAAACGCATCTAAAAAACCCCATTGTATCAGATTAGATAGTAGACACGACAATTTAGCATTTTTCCTAGAATGGTCGGATTTGGGATATTACAGCTAGCTTTCCAAAGGGTCTGGGATGACAAGAAGATAGGAAATATGGATCAAAGGAAGAAAGGTTTCAAGACACCTTTCAAAAGGAATAGTTCTCAAGCACATCAACAAAGGTATCCATCTCAAGACGATCAGAAAATGGTAGATTCCTTGGGAAAGAGGCCAAGAAAACAACCCATAAAGTGTTGGGGATGTGAAGGAGATCACATGTATAAATATTGTCCTCACCAAGGAGATAATATGAAAACTATGTATTTCATCAAGCAAGAGGAGACAGTACAGGACATGGGAAAAAGCATGCCAAGGATCTATGCAACCTTGTACAATAGACAGGAAGACTATCAATCCCACATGATTGAAGTGGAAAGTAAGATTGGTAATAAACCCATAGTTATTTTGATTGGTTCTGGAGCTAATCATAGTTATATATATCCAAATCTAGTTGAAAGTTTTAAATTGAAGAAATGTAAGCATGAAAAGTCTTGGTTAGTTTAGCTAGATATTGGAACCAAGAGAATAATTAATGATCTTGTTAAAGAATGCCCTATAAACATGAATGAAATTAACACTAAGGAAGATTTGAACATCATACTGCTTGGGTATTATGTCGGATTGATTGGTATGGATTGACTAGAAAAGCACCGTGTTGTTTCAGATTGTTATAATAAGGTTTTCACGTGTCTTTATGAGGAAGGGAATTCAAGGACAATGCAAGGTATTCCAAGGCCTATATCTATCTGATAGATTTCAACATTGCAGCTGAAAAGAAGTTTTAGAAAAGGGTTCCAGATATATGCAGTCCATATGGAAGAACCAATGAAGGAAAAGGAGCCAAGTCTTGAATATTATCCAGTCTTGATAGAATATGAAGATGTGTTTGGGCAGTTGCTAGGATTTCCACCAAAAAGGGATATATATTTCTCTATTGAATTGATGCTTGGAGCTTCCCTAGTGTCCAAAACTCCCTACAGAATGAGCACATCATAGCTAAAGGAGTTGTAGATGAAACTAGAAGAGTTTTTAAAGAAAGGGTACATATTCCTAAGTGTTTCCCCTTGGGGTGCCTAGTTCTTTTTGTCAAGAAAAAATATGGAATATGGAGGTTATGTATCAACTTCAAATAGTTTAACAAGGTTATAGTCAAGAACAAATATCCTTTGTCAAGGATTGATGATCTTTTTTATCAACTGAAAGGAGAAAAGATATTCTCCAAGATTGACTTGAGGTCAGGTTATCATCAAGTGAGAATCAAAGAAGAGGATACTATAAAAACAACCTTCCAGACAAGGTATGGACACTATGAATTTGGGCTGGTGCCTTTTGGATTGACAAATGCGCTAGCTACATTTATGTGTTTGATGGATGTGGTGTTCAGATATTTCCTAGACAAGTTTTTCATTATATTATTGGATGATATTATCATCTATTCTAAGACATAGGAGGAGCATAAGAAACATTTGAGCATGGTGCTACAAGTGTTGAGAGAGCACCAATTATATGCCAAAATGATTAAATGCACTTTTTATCAAAAGTAGATCCATTATTTGGGTCACAATGTTTTAGAAGATGGCATAGCAGTGGATCCGGAAAATATTGAAGCAATCAAAATTTGGTCAACGCCAACAAACATTTCAGAGTTTAGATCATTTATGGGTCTAGCTTGTTATTATAGGAGATTCATTTCAAGATTATCCAAAATTGCACACCCAATAACATCTTTGAAAAATAAAGGATTAAAATTAGAATGGAGTGCTAAGTGTGAAGCGAATTTTCAGTACTTAAAGTATTTGCTAACCAGTGCACCTATTTTAAAGTTGCAGATCCATATGAGGCTTTGGTTGTGTGCACAGATGCATGCAAGGAAGGGCTTGGTGGAGTCCTTGTGCAAAATGGAAATGTAATTTGTTGTGTCCAGAAAATTGGAGCATGAAATCAATTATTCCACACATGAATTAGAATTGGCAGCCATAGTACATGCTTTAAGGATGTGGAGGCATTACCTCATGGGCAGAAAATTTGAATTAAGGACAAACCATAGTGGTCTAAAATATTTGTTTGAACCGCAAACACTAAATGTTAGAAAAACTAGATGGCTGGAATTTCTTAGTGAATATAACTTTGGCATCAAGCACGTAAAGAGAAAAGAGAACAAAGTGGCTTATGCACTTAGTAGGAGGGTGCATAAAATGCATGTTACAGCCATTATTATGTACATGACAGATTTAAAATATAGAATTATAGCAGTTGTAACAGCAGACCAACATTATGTTCAAGTTAAAGAAAACCTACAATAGAATGGTATACAACAGAAATATAAGGATTACAAGTTGGAAGAGGATGGAATCCTCTTATTTCGGAAAAGATTTTATGTTCTAAATTCTCAGGAATTGAGAAATTTAGTTCTAAAGGAGATGCATAATGTTTCATACGGTGGACATCCAAGATTTCAAAAAACTATTACAGTTGTAAGAGGCAAATGTTTTTTGCATGGTATGAAGAAATATGTCATTGATTATTTGGCCAGATGCATGGAGTGTCAGAAGGTAATGGCTAAGCACAGACATCTAGTGGGATTGTTGCAGCCATTTTCCATTCTTGAATGGAAATGGAAAGTTGGTACTATAGATTTCATTACCAAATTTCCGAGGAAATCAAGGCAACATGATTCCATCATGGTAGTGGTGGAAAAACTTACAAAGGATGCACATTTCAT
>CBVK0102686410.1:0-10429 GCA_900067695.1 Picea abies | reverse complement strand
CTTGGGGGTCAACAAAAGAGATAAATCGGCCCCTTTTCCATGAGGTTAAGCCTCTCTCCAAAGTTCGGGGCCCACGAGGTATGGGGGGTGACGCATGGAAAGCCACTGTCACATGCTCTCTAGCGCAAGTTTTGGGGCACGAGGGCAGGTTATTTTAATGCCGGTGAGAGATAGAGAAGACTGTGGGAATTACAGTCATTCCATCATGAAGAAGGGAGGAGGTACTCAGGGATGTGGATTCAGATGCAGTGAATGAGGATTCAAATGGAAAGGGTCAAATGATGATGGTGAGATCAGTAGACGCCATAACTTGTTCTTCACCACCTTTCAAAAATGCTTGGCATGAGGGTTCTTAGCCAGATAAGGTACTATCTAAATCCTTGGTTCAGCTCCTCTATCATTTCCCCTAATTTTTGAATCATCAAAGGGTCTGCGTCAACATCATGGTGGATTATGGAAGGTGGCACCTCAGAAAGCTAATTAAAGTTCAATGCCTCCCATATTTGGTTTGTGCTTCTTTTGCTAGGAGGCATGTTTGGCTCTTCCGTGTCACTCTTCCCAAGCTTTCTAATTTGAGAATTTGTCTCCTTCTGGATGAGTTTTCTAGCATAGTTTGACGTCTTTTCCACCCCTTTGTTTCCCTTCGTCTCAACGCGGTCCAAGTTCTTAGCCTTGCAACCATAACCACTTCCCTTTCCTCAATTTCTGGAAGCAATTCCCCTTCAGATATATGGAATTTCTCAGTCTGGTACTTTCAAAGAAACATGGACGCTAAGGAGAAAAACGCTGGGCAAGTTCAACGGGATCCTAATTTCGAGTGTGTAGAATGTCAGAGGCTCAAATTAAATATGGGGCCATCAGCTCCACGGTCTCCTTCGAGCTAGAAACCTTGTCTCAGCATCGACATCTCATTGGGAATATCCAAGATGAAGTTTATGCTCAGTGAAGCCAAATTGAAGACCTCCATTATCGTCTCAACCAGTGTGAGCAAAATCAAAGAAAACCTTCCACCCCATATAGTAATGGAAATGTGGTCCTGATCCCCTACCTTAATGAACCAGTTGAAGCAGAATGGGTCCAAAAATAATTTCAAGACATCAAGCAAGAACCTGGTAGCTTATTTATTTTCAAGTTGTAGCTGTAATATTTTTTCTATCATTATTTATTAATGATATTTTTTACCAAAAGTATACCTACCAGATTAGAAGTAGCATAATTTTTTGGATACTCCTCAAAGAATTAGACATAATTTTTTTAATTGTTGAACTAGTTCTGAGTTTTGGCGGTCCCCAGGACCATTAAACTTTTGTATATTGTAACTTAGTGGTCTTGACCACACCATTTTAATGAAAAATTCCCCATTTTATGTGAAAACAAAAATTTATTTAACAAGTACTACTGCTACAAATATCTCTTCAATTGCTTCCAATTCTTTGTTCATCAATATGATTAACTTTCTTGAGCTAATCCCACAACATAGATGCTTTTCCTTGAATATGGTAAGTTGAAATTATGGCTTCTACATTTGATGAATAATTGGGCAACTGGAAATATTTCATCATCCCCAATAGCCATGCTTCTGAATCTTCATATTTCTTATTCTCACCATCAAAAGCAGGAGGCTTAATCTTCCTAATCCCTCCTTTCAAATCATTTTCTTCATACCTCCTACTCTATCTTCAGATAGGGGACACAAGTTGCTCTCCGACATTGAATGTGCATTCCCTCTTTTGGTTGAGTGTCTTGGTGAGTGATGATGATGATTATGTCTGCTAATACTTCTTTATTTTCTATATCATATATTATCATCCCTCCCATTGTGATATTTGGATGCTTCTACTTGCCTTGCACTTGTTTCTTTCTTGGTGCCAAACCATTTATTGATTTGTCTCTACAACATATTCGGACTCTATAGTATCTCTTTCTGAGATATCATCATCCTTTCATTATCTTCCCTATATCTCTACACTTCTCTCTGCAATATTCTCATAGTCTGGTCTATCTCTAGAGGTTCTGGTCTACCCCTACGTCCATTGAACTTGGTATTTTCATTTCACATGTTGACATGTAGACCTATGACCTCCTCCCCATGGATGTAATATCCTTGGGAATCCTAAATATCTCTAATCCTTATATAGGAACCAAATTTTTTTCCCTATACCTCTAATTCTACAAGAAATGTGCATGTAATAATTATTGTTAGAATCATGCATATTGTAAAACATTTCATCAATTAGATTACATGTCATTATTTAGCTGAATTTATGAGACATATGGATGCATTGGAATCCAATTATGATTATTTAGATACATTATCCTCTGAATTATCTTTCTAAGAACTGTACTCATGCCTCATCTTATTTCTCAGCTAAAAGTTATAGCCTTCTAAAGTTTTCCATTTCTAACTCATTTGTACTTTTTTTCACTACTACCATTTTTTTGAGAGACCATTTTCTAACACATGTAGAAGAAAACCCATCAAAAACCAGGAAAACTTTTGTATCGATTACATATATCATTTATGATTTTGAGCACACAACAACCTTCATATTTGGAATATGATGCTCCAGTAAATTCTATATAAATCTGGAATTGATGACTTTGTACTTTTGTACTTTCTCCAGACTTAAAAATTTTAGCCAAAATTAGATATCTCCCATATGGAGAAAAACTACCTCAAGACAAAGTTGTCTAGATTGATGTGTAGGAAAAAAGTTGAATAAATATTTTTTTCCATATTTGTGATTTGGGGTCCCTTTTGCTCGTTTGAAGATTTAAAAAATCCTTGAAAGTTGAAGCACCCCTGGAAATAGTGTATTTTTCACTATTTCAGAATCCCCGCACCAACCCCTTTTAAATTTTACTAGGATCTCAAATGGGCATCGTCATGCCTACTTTTTGAGCTCCCTATAAAATTTTCACCTTTTTTTGTATCTTCAATATTAGGCATGACCCTAATCTTCAAAAGTTACTAATTTGCATTTTTTGGAAATTTTAAAAGAAGAATTGGACCATGGCCCTCACTAACACTTTTGTAGCTCTCGTCACTATGGACACACCCCTAAAATGTTGTATGATTCAGAGTTGAAACACCCATGTTATGGCCAAAATGGGTTTTTTGCTCCAGACTTTTTGTTCTTGTTGAATGATAGGATTAAGAATGATGATAGATCCACATATAAAATTTATAGGAAAATAATGATCATTGTTTGAGTGAAAACTACCTAAGGGTGGCCTAATATGAGCATTTGTGTGAGTAAAGGTTTTCTACAAGGCATGCTTAAAAAAATAAAAAATAAAAAACTTGAGATGGGATGTATGGACTAAATGTTGTGTAATCTTCTCCATCTAGGGAAGCTAGATGATAGGCAAGTCATTGGAATGATATAGGGGCCAATACAACAACAAATAAACTTTCTATTCTTGTAACTTGTTATTCTTTTTTTTCAATAAATGTTGTCAAATTTAGGATTGAATTGGTTTAGGTCAAACCCAAATCATGAACCAAACAAGATCAAACCCAAAACTATGAACTATACTAGATAGAAAAAAATGGAAAAATAATCGGTTAACCAAAAATTACATAATGTAAGTCTAACCTTTGCATATTTGGTGTCTAATATAAGTAAAAGTAGTAATATATTTATTTCAAGAAGAAATGGTGATATTAAATTTTCCAAGTGTTTGAGGATAAAAATTACTTAGGCATTGCTTATACTTCTTCACCAAAAAGTTTAGATTTGAAATAGTGCATAACTTTGAGATTTAGAAAACCATCATCAAAACATCATATACATCATAAACCAAAATCACCATAAAAGAAAAAATCCAACGACAAATGAAAAAATCAACTACATAATCTTCCTTAACAAGTCAGAAAACCATAGTCCAAATTGCTCTTAAACTAACAAGAACTCTCATTTGACACATCATATCCTCCATCAATTTTTCTAAGAAAATATTTTTCTATGAGGTAACTTCATCTTTAATATTAATTAGATCAAGAACACATTTTTTACCATCAACTACTTTCTTAGACAACTCATATTCTTATTCATTTAACTCATAGAAGATATGATTGCACATGAAGAAGGAAAATCCACTTACCTATTCTCTAATTTGGGTAATAATATGGGATACACTAATACTATGGCTTTGCATATCTCCATTCAACTATCCAATCACCAACTGAAAGTCTCCATAAATTTGCAACTTTGTGATACCTTTATCCATTGTTATACCTATCTAGATTAAATTGCCTTGAGTTCATCCATGTTGGTGTTACCACTTCCTATACCACCTAAGGATTATAGACTATGACTAATAGATAAGAAAATAAGGCCACCCACACCACTCAATCCAAGGTTCCCCCTTAATTCTCCATCAAAAATTAACCCCAATGTTTGCTTATGTTTATCTTTAGCGGATTGATTTATGTAGCTACCTTATAATTCACTATGTTCTTAAGCCCTTCATAAGCACACTGAATTTTAAATAAAATCTATTAGGGGGAGAGGAATTTCTCATGGAAATTTGCATCATTCCTTGCCAACCATACCATCCAACATATTGTCAATGGGAGACCCAGATGTTCAAATATAGTCTTATCATCAATTCCCTTTTGAAATGCCTCCTCCATTGAGTCACCTTCCCAAAGTGCATTCCCATTGAAATCACCTTTCATGCCAACCATATTTCCTTCATAAAATTGCAACCTATCAATAAATGGTAGGTAGTCTTACCACAATGTTTTCACAGAGAACAAAGGCTTGGTCTTTTCCATCCTCTTCTTAACAAAAGCTCTCAATTTAATGCCTTGTTTGAAATAAATATGAAGATGAACAATCTAGTATTGAGAGGGCTTCAACCTTTCAAAGCTTGTACCACCACCATTTCACCTCTTCCCCTTTCCCTTCTAGAAAAATTTCTATTTATGAAGGGTATGTAGTGTATCTACCTACCATAGCATTCTTTTGACCAAACCAACCTATCATCTTCATTTCAAATCTTGATAAAATAGGAGGCCAATTTCTAAGTGAATTCTTTCCATTTTCCAGCTTGATCACCTTCTAGACATATATCAATTTTGTATTTCCATCCTTATTTCCATAAATTTACATTGATGGGGTCATGAGCATCTACGAGGTAGTGTATATTTTTCTACTCAAGGGTGTTTAGTAACATTGTTTTCAATCTATGCATGCCTCCACTGCCTATCCAAGGATCTACTCCAACACAAACTCTCCCTCCATTTCCAATAAATCATGCCAAACAATTTCCAATGAGAGGAAATTATACGACTAATTCTTTCCATACCATAGAATCACTACCAATTTTTTTTATTGGAGTTATAATCCATTCCTCTAAAGTGAGTGGTTCCATATATTTGTGTACCATTACCCCTTTCCATAGAATTTCACTAGAGATAAGCCTCCAAAGAATTTTCATTATGCGATATTTGAAAAAATAATATGTATTCTTTAGCCCCCATTCCCCCATATTTTTGGACTTGGCCAATATACCCCATCTAACAAGAGGTATACTTTTTCTTCTTCTTTCACCAATCTAAAGAAATCTAAATAACTTCTTTAAAATTTTGCTTAGGATGCCTTTGGGAATGTATCATAAGGGAATTTAAATAAATTGGTATGGCTTCTAAAGCTTATTTTACCATTGTCGATATCCATCACATTGAAAACCATCACATGCAACAAGAAGAGATTATCCTTATTAATATTGTGATAGATCCAAATCCATTATTTCTATCCATATGTAAAGGCTTTGTTATAAAACCCTAAACATTTAAAACCTTTGTTGAATTCATTAACATGAAGGGGAATAATTACATGTATGTCTCTTTCTTAGTCGAGGATTTTTTTATGAAATGAAATGGAGGATTTATGAATGTTAATTTCTATCCATGTTCTTTCCCACACGCCTTTAAAATCCCATGAATAATTTGTTCATCTCTAATATATCCATTGATAAACAATAGTACATCGTCAACAAACAAGTGGGTTAGTATGAGTTTCTTTCTAATATTTATATCCTTTAGTTCTCCATGGAATCTTTCATGGATCAGAAACCTGCTAAATCCTTATTCTATCATTAAGAAAAGAAGGGGAGATATGGGGAAACCCTACCTTAATCCCCTAGAGGGATTGAAAATTTCTATGGATGAACCATTTACTAGGATGGATAAAGAAACATATGAGAAACATCATTCTATATAGTTCACAAATTCCGTCTTACAACGAACATGTAGGAGAATCAATATAATTAAATCCCAACTCGCCTTGTTATATAATTTTGAGATATCCAACATTTTGATAAGTGATGGTGCTTTCCTTACGTTGATGGATTTAAGATCCTATTTGGCTATCCCAATAGCTTCATGAATCTAGCAATTATCTAATAATCCAAACTCTTCATTAGAGATAGTAGTCAGAACAATATTGAGTCTCCTTGCTATGACTTTGGAAATGATTTTGTAAATTGCATTGCACAAAGAAATAGGTCTAAAATATTCAAAGGTGCCGGGTGTATCTTTTTTGGGTTTCATTGCCAAAACAATTAGAGTTTAAATCTTCCAAAATATTCCCCAACTTCCTTGGTTTTTTTACAACAACTAAGAAATCATCTTCCAACAACTCGGAACTGAATATAAAACTCAACTAACCACTTGTCAGGACTTGGTCTCTTATCCTTTTCGAAAGAATCCACTACTCATTAATTTTTTTCTTGGTCACTATTTTTATATTTATCAATGAACCTTGGAAAGTAAGATGAAATCTTATTATTTTTGTTATGTTAACCATCACCATTTTCTTAAACAACTTTTGGAAGTGAATTACCCTCACTATTGTTGTCTTTGAATTTTGAAAGTACTTTATCTCCATTTTCATTTTGAATATCCCAAATGTTGTTAGTGATCTTTATTGCCTTGGAACAGTTGCAAAAAAATTTAGTGTTTTTGTTTCCCTATGCTAACCAAATTTCTTTGTGCTTTTATATTCACTTGGATTCTTCCCACTCCAACAATTCTTTCTTAGTAGAAATTTGTATTAGCACCAATCTCTCTTCCTCAAAAATGACACCTATGGAATTTCTTCTTTCTTAGTAGAAATTTGTATTAGCACCAATCTCTCTTCCTCAAAAATGAAACCTATGGAATTTCTACTATAAACACTTGATATTTCCTCTTCAACCCTCATAATTTGACTCTAAGATTCTTTGGATTTCCTTTTATTCCATTCATTGGTTAGATAGTTCACCTTGTTATCATTGAATTGGAACATAGGATTGTCTTCCCTGTGTTCATCATAATTTCTCCATTCTTTGTTTACTATGTTGATGGATTCAAGATATTTGAGCCAATATAAATTAAATTTGAATGGGCCTAGGTTTTTTTCATCTATCTTTTCCACTTGAATAAATATGGGAACATGATCCAATATCCCCCCTTCTCCTACCCAAGACTTGGTTCTTTCTATATCCTCTAGTAATTTTTTTTCTATAAAATATCTATCTAATCTTTTAGCAATACAATCACTCACTACTTTGTTATTCCTTCAAGTTGGGACTAATTATAGAGGTTCCATGTCACACAACTTACATACTTATATATTTTTTAGGAGAAAATTCACAAGAGGGTCCATTCTACCTTTGTCTCTCTGTAGCTCCCCTTGTCTGAGAATGAAATTCATGTCTCTATCTTGAATTAGATTATTTATTTTACTCTCTTTGAAAGAAAATAAGATTTTCAGAACTCTTCCCTATTCTGGAAGGGACCATATACATTGATTGTTGTGAAGACTTTACCTATCTCTCCAAAATATAGTTTATATCATATGGCCATTGGAATAACAAAAGTAATTTTCCTCTATAAAGATTTATTCTACCCAATAACTACGCCCCTATATATCCGTTTTTCATTCATAGACAAAAAATTTCAACCTGGGAATGATACCTATAGCCTTCTCACTATCTAACATAGTATTTTTTTTCCATGGAATAAATTTCAATTTCTATTCATTGCACAAATGGAAATCACCTTTCTCAAGTGCTTTCAATATGTTACAAAAGGGTATGCACATATGTGCTAAAAAATAGTGCATTGTCTTGCATCATCTATCCATTTTATAGAAAAACATTGATGTTTGATATTTTCTATACAAAAAATGTTCATATATGTCCTCTATTAGCTAAGAGAAACCATATATATTGGACCCATTTTTAATCTAATAAGTAAACATTAGATAAATAAATATCCAAAAATACTCCAAAACATCCTTTTTATGCAAAAGAAGTACATAGAACTATCATGGCCTAAATAAAAACTCTTAAATATATTAGCATGACAAGCATTGGGTAATGGAAATCTATAATTTGATTGTGGAGAAGAAAAGGATTCCATCTCGTATCTCTTCCCATTTCCATCTTCCCTTTAGTGATCCATTGTCCCTCATTTGAAAGTGTATCAACATCAATATTTAATGTGTTGTATATATGTGTACAAGAAACACATTCAAAGAGCTAAAATACCTCCTTTAATTGATCTCCAATGGGATTGGGTTGACAATTATTTATTCAAGAATCACCTTTCATCCATCTTATGCCCAAGGTTGAATCACCATATATTTGAATTTTTTTGATATTCCTTTCCAAGGCACATTTTATCATAATTTTCAAGGCCATCAATTTAGCATAATTGTATGATATTCTCCCTAAACTTTCTTTAAAATTAATACAATAATAGTTGTGAGATGAAGGATCCATTCAACACTTCTAAATTTAAGAGTAATTATCTTGCTCCATCAAAAATTCCCCATGGACAATATCGGGAAATAGTTAAACCACCTACATGTTGAGGAACAATCTACTTGATTTCCATTTTATATAACAATGAGATAACTTGGGATATAACTTGAAATGTTGAAATGTGTTTTTCCTAAAAAAATATGGGAGTTTTGAGCTAGCCCAATACCCCATAGAATAAGGCATGGCATCACTCTAAAATCCTCTAGTTCATTTTTGTTAAACCATAGCCTCAAACATTCATCCATTGACTCACTTCTCCACACATTTGGATTTCCCGTGAGATTGTTTTATTCTTTCCACGGTTGTTATGCATAGGGACAATTTATGACTAACTAGGAAATAGGTTCAGATTCCTTTATACACATCATGCATATCCTAGGCCCATGCCTATTCCTTTTTTGCATAACATCCCTTGTTAAAACCTTATTTCTAAGCAAAGAAAAATTATTGTCTTCTTAGGGTCGTTTATCTTCTATACCCACTTCCACCACCATAATAGGCCTCACTGCTTAGAATCAAACATTGATTGGTATCCTAGTATTGATATGAATACTCCTAGACATTTCTTATTTGCACAGCCTAAAGAATCGAGTTCTTATTTTAGCCTCATGTTACTTCTCTTAAGTCCAACTATATAGTCATTCCATAGATCAACCTGCTCTCCATTTAATCCTATATCATATCCATACTTCCACCCCTGCTGCTAATAAAAATGGCATTTCAATTCCCAGCTTGGCTAAGAGTGAAAATACCATTTTATTGCAAACAACCAATCACCTCTTTAAGAAACCTGACAATATTTCCATATCCCAACATAGAGTTTGTGTCTACCCTTACTTTCTCCCCATTCCCCACTTTCCAAGCTAGTTAATTCCCTATCCGATGTTAACAAAGAATCAGTCCATCTGGTCTAGAAAATATAAGTCTTCTCTAATACCTCAAGAGAATCACTAAAGGAGCCAAGAAGGGGTTTGAAACCCTATAATAACAATGATCTAGAAATGGCACAACCAAACAACTCTAGATGAATAGAACCAATGTTATCCTAAAAAGAAAGTAGATTTTTGGATGAAAGAGAGAAAAAAGGACTATGTTTCTCTATAAGAGGGCACAAATACACAAAACGTCTCCTTGAATCCATTGAAAGGACCAAAAAAGTGCTAAAGAAGAAGGGTGTTGGTGAAATAGAGAGTAGAAACCATATAAAAATGTGCACTATCCCCAAAAAGGTTGAAACCCCTAATTTTTAGATTGGTAACAACCTTAAAAAATAAGTTGAAAACCTTATTTTTATACACAAAATCAAACTTTGGGAAATTTTCATTGGCCACAACTCTAGATCGACTTCAAATGAGTGGATGGAATAAGAACACGGGTGACAAATATAGCATGTACAATGACAATGAACCCTAATATGAGTGCATTGTGGGAGGGAAAAACCAGTGCTACCATTAATGTGTACAAGATAGAAAACATTAGGTATAAGGAGAAAAATGCCAAGAATAAAAATGGTTGAATAAGGAGGAGGAAATTCACATCCACATGGATACCATGTTGAAATCACGAGAGAGAGAGAGAGAGAGAGAGAGAGAGAGAGAGAGAGAGAGAG
>CBVK0102686318.1:0-20811 GCA_900067695.1 Picea abies | reverse complement strand
TCTAGAAGGTTCCTAGGAGATAGAGAGAGCTATATAAATAAGTGTAAGAATTGTAATGAGTCATAGTGAATAATGTTGTGAATGTATCAAGAATTTCTTGAGTGTTATCCTTCCTTAAGGATTAATATATGGTTTTACCATACCTCAAGGGTTTTGACTATTTTTGGTGTTCAGTATTTTGGTGAATGGTTTGGTTTTTTCTTGTTGATATTATGGGTTTATTTTGAGATTTATCTTCGGGTCTATTCAGGTACCTAACAATGTGCTACATATTTTTTCATTCTAGGCTAGTACACACAACTCTGTAAGTTGGAAATTGTCTTCCCAACACCAAAATTTCCTACAACCTTGGAGGTGTGAGCCTCTTTGATAATATGCAATAGTTCACCTTTAGAAACATAGAGCTTGTCGCGATTATAGAGTAAACCATTCTAGAAATGATAGTTATCCTTTTTGTTACCTTCTTCTATATGAATTTGGCCCCGTAGCTACTGAAACCC
Source organism: Picea abies (assembly GCA_900067695.1). Lineage (NCBI taxonomy): Eukaryota > Viridiplantae > Streptophyta > Pinopsida > Pinales > Pinaceae > Picea > Picea abies. Next base: position 20,311 of record CBVK0102686318.1, on the reverse strand, counting down.
CTCCTTGAAGTCCTCATATTTTGTGCATGCCTCTTTGTATACATCATGGGTAAAAGGCTCGATGTGCATCAAAGTTCCAAAATTTGTAATCTCGGATGTGGGTGGCTATGAAATCATGTTTTCCAACTTATTTGTTTTATCCTTCTTATACTTTATAACCAAATGAAATTGTTGTAAAAAACACATCCACTTGTAATGCATGGTTTGTTGTAGATTACTTTGGGCTTGCAAATACTGTAGTAGTTGGTGATCTATGTGGATGATGGTCTCCTTACCCATAATACAGATCTTCCACTTTTTATAGCGTGTACCAAGGAATATAGATCCTTTTCATAGGTAGGGTAGTTGAAAACTATTGGAAATGGTGTTATGGTGTTGGAATTTATGTCAAAGAGGGTCAATATGGTCAATGTTGGACATGGTATTATGATATTGTCATTAATGTAAAAAGGGGGTCAATAAGGATAATATGATATTTTCATTGAGATAAAATGTTGGATATGGTGTGACTTTGATGTCAAAAGAGATCAATATGGTTATCATCATCAATGGCTAAAATGACCATATAGACCACTTTATGGGCTTCACAAGACTATACTTTACTTTGAATCATTCATGAACTTCAAGACAAGAAATATCAACAAAGGTTCCAGGAAAAGGATTGTGAACAAAGAAGGACAACAACAAAACCCCATATCACTAACAAAGTTATAAAAAACACATAGAGGGAACACAAGTAGGATTATGAAGATACCCAATGGGGGTTGATCACCTAGTCAATTTAAATGAACACATGGATAAAAAGAGACGTGATACTAACCTACCTGATATTATATTTCATATTTTTATTGTAAAGGATCGATGCTCTAATCATCATTATAGGTTTGAGAAAATTACAAGGTATCGTTAGAAGTATGACTGTGCTAATTAGAAAACTATACTAAGCCACAAGAATCGTAAAATATATGGATTGAATTGGAAGATGATGATTGAGTGTAAGCAGATCAGATGACTTGAATTCATTTTCTAATTTGAACAAGAACAAAGGATAAGTGGGAATCTTGAATGTGAAGTAATATTATGCTAAATTGAAATACACATGTGTCAGTGTTAATTTTTATTGCGTTTTGGCCTGGGAATAATTCGACTCCATTTTTCAAATGCAAAATTCATGTGGACCGTCCACTCAATGGATGATTAAATCTGAATTGTTTATTTGATTGGCACCTAGATAAGCCATGACCATCCACTTAACACTTGATCAATTCTGAACCATCGATTTGATTGGCTCCCAGGTAATCAAAAGTTGCTCTCTCTCTCGGTCATAGGTCAAAATCATATGGAGTTTTGAAGCAATCAAGTGTCAGGATAAACACTTGGTTATAGTGAGTGGTCATTTGGTGAAATAGAGAAGTGACTTTGGGCTAGAGTATAGAGAAAGTTTTTTGCCTCTTGTTTTTTTATCTATTGGTCTCAATGCTTGGTCCTATGGAAAAAAGGGGCCACGAGTTAGAACCTATCCATAATTTCATTATAGATAATTATAATGAGAAAACAAAGGGTTGAAATTCCATTTTGACTTTGATCTTAGAGTAGTTGTCATGCAAATACCAGAGAGCATCGAGTAGAACATAGCTCGCACCATTTTGTAGCATTTGAATAAAAGTTTGGTACTATTGAAAGGAAAACATCCCATGAAAGGTGCTTGGCTTACCAGTGCCAATTGAGAATATGATTCTTAATATAATTCTTCATTAACGAGATTTTAAAGAGGGACCAAGGTTGTTGGGCCTCCTTTTTGTCACCTTTATCCACCATATTTTTCCTCTTCCATTGATCATTTTTCCTAGTATGTGCATTAATCCACTCATCATACTTGTATTTACACTCTTTTAGTCACTTCCTTGTGTATAAAGGTAAATAGCATATTGTTATGAGTTGTATGGTTTGAAACGATGAATTAATTCTCTAATACCTCTAAATAACTTGTTGTGAATATCCTCTTTAAGACAGGACTCCAACTCAAATAAGGTGGACTCCATAAACATCCAACACTTCTGGTACTAGACTATTCCACAACCATTTGGTACTAGAATATCCTACAGGCGTCCAATACATTTTCTTGACAATATGGATTTTGTTAGTTGAGTGGAATATTTTTTATGGGTTCGGGGAAACAGTTGAGGATTGACATCGACCATTCCAAACTTGCACGATACAAATCACTTCTTCCTCATGCACTTTGTATCATGAGGACAAAGGAAAATCAATGAAATAAATAGAGTATCAACTATTTTGAGTGATGAATATCTATTTGGATAAGAATGGTGTATTTGTTTGAATCTGAACTATCTTTAGTTTCATTATACCAGGTTGTTTCTATTTTATAAATAGGGCATGTAGGTAGTCAGATAGAAGAGGAGACGATATGTAATGTTATGTTATCAAATAAATACTATGAATCTATTGTAAACTGTTACTCATTTGCTAGAGATTGATATAAGTTTGATTCAATGATTTTTTGTGTTCCTTAGTCTTATATCCTGTATGTTTTAAACACTTCCTTGTTGGTTTCGGAAAGGGCCCACCGATCCAACTTGGTAAGCCTATTGTAAATTGTTAATTTAAGTTTTTTGTTCTTGCACTTGTTTATTGATCATTCAATACTTGTTGTTAATTCAATATCCAAATCAAAGCTATATCATGTGAATATCGTAATGAATTTGTTTAATGGTCATATTTTCATAGATGTGAGAAATGAATAGGTTATATAATTAATTGTGTTGTTGTGAGTTTGATAAGTGGGTGGTGCACCAGATATTTAGTAATTTCAATTGGTTTTATAACCAGTAATGTGTGTTAAAGTAATCTACGGGGATTTATGAAGTTTCTCCTATTGCATTCTAAAAATTCATGTTTTCTTTACAAGATTTATTTTTGGGTTGTAAGTGTGTTAATACAAGAGAAAACCAATAATCCATATTTTGTATTACATGAACCAATAAATGGAAGGTCTTGATAAGATTTATGCTTTCTGTGGAGAAACAAAGTAGTTTCCAGAGGTGCAAGTTGTTTATTAGATTCCCCCCTTGTGCTTAGTATTAATCGATTTTCAATAGTACGTTAGAGATTTCTTGAGATTTAACATATAATTGTGTCATTACAGGGACAAGTTAGGACTACTCCATCCTTTGTATTCCATGATCTAGTAAATGGAAAATCTTGACACAATTCATTTTTCTTTTACTAGTTACTTGCAGAGACATATTGGTTTCTAGATTGCATGTTATTTTCTAGATGTCCTTATTTAAGTAAGGTTCTTTAAATCCTGCAGAGTGTGAAGAATAGGATAGGAAGATCTCAATTTCATTTTGATTGAAGTATTACTTTTAGGTTTTTCAGATTGTAATCATTTTTTTATTAAAACAAAGTTTGAATTTAGCATTGGTTTAATTCCCACTATACTAATTGATCATAGTTATAACACATGTTCCAACATATATAGTGTAATATCTCTATTGATTATGAATTTTTGTCAATAAATTAATGCTTGGTTATATATATTAAACATATAAATGCACCAACATTTTGGCACCATTGTTGGGGAGTTGTAAACGGTGATAGGTAGTGTTTGAATTAGATTGGTTTTAAGTTAGTGTTTGTATTGGACTGGTTTGATGGTTTTGGATTGGTTATAAGGATAACCTAAGGGTGGAGAGAAGATCAGAGGTAAGAACCTGCACATCCACTTTGGTGGGGTCGCTCGAAAATTAGGTTGTCCTCTTCCTTTCAGTAGTTATATTTTGCGTTTTATTAGTATTATTCCCTTTTATGAGTAGACTCAGTAGACTATGAGTAGACTCGGGCATATTTATTTCATCAAAAATTCTAGAAGATTTATATGGTCCAAGAAAAACCCTTCCCACTAATTCTGCTAATCAATATGCAGGAATAATTTTAAGAGGAGAAAGTTTAGTTGCAACAACTGAAACCGCAGTAAAAGAACATGAATATGAAGCTATTATGAAATTTGAAAACATATCACAACAAGTAGAAAGAGAAGTAGTGGTGAATCAATCAAAATAAGGAGTTGGAAAGGAAACAAAGGTGGTCGTAGAAGAGGTTGAATCTACAGTTGGAGCAATACATAAATTATCGAAATATTTAAATATCTCTACCAATCCAGTGGCTGAACCATCACCCAGTGGGGAAACATCACTTGTTCCTACATCCTATAAATCGTTGTTCGGAAATATGGCAAATGAACAAGGAAATGAAAAAAATGAGACAAAGACATTTGGATTTCTGATCCTGGACATTACTAGACATGTTACCAAGAAGAATATTTCATTATCATCATTGTCTCACTTTTGTGGTATGTCATCATAAGAACCTGATTCATTTCTATTTGAGTTTGATATATTATGCAGAATTTATAATTATACAAACAATGCTAAAAAATTAAAACTATTTCCAACCACACTAAAAGACTCATCACTAAGATGGTTCATGAGTTTAGGGGAACATAGTATTGTGTCCTGGGATGACATGAAGGAAAATTTTCTCCAGAAGTATCAGGATTATTGTAAACCCAGATATATTAGGAATGACATCTTCAAAATGCAAAAATTTGAGGAGGAAATCCTATAGGATTACTTGGAAAGGTTCTTCTATAACTACCAAAAGACCAAACAATTTTCTCTTGACATGGCCATAGTTAGGACCATTTCTATGAAAGGAGTAAGGGATGAATGCACAGAAGTAATAAACCTCATGAGCTATGGATATTTATACTAAAAACCATTTGGTGATATTTTCGAGTATTGTAAAAATTACTCTCGTAGTCAAGACAAAACTAGAAAAATTTAAGAGGTCTTGTAACCAAAATTTCCAAACCTGCCATAGGGGATGTCAAGAGAATGGAACTAGGAAATATGCTAGAGAATTTCAAAACATATATCCTAAAAAAAATCAACATCCATTTGGATACCCTCAAAATCAAAAGGAAACAAGAGGAACAAAATGCTTCTTTGGAAATTTTATGTCCTCAGTGTAGGAAGAGGCATCCCTAGAAGGAATGCCTCATTAATGTCATAGAAGTTTGTGGAATTTGTATGGAGGAACATTCTACTGAGAGGTTTCCTTCACTACCTAGACTTAAATATATATATATATATATATATATATATATATATATATATATAATATCCACAACAAAAATGGGTCCCTGTGATTCCTAATTCCCATTGGACACCTCAGAAAGCTTAAGGCCATCATTGGCAATAGGTATGGAGGGGAATTTCCTATGGAAATGTCCCTCCATAGCCATTACATACACCCTCTTATCCTGCATACCCAATGTACCCTTCAAACATCTCTCATCGTTTTCCAAGATTTAGTCCACCCTCCCTATCCCCACCTCCCCAACTAAAACAACAACTTACATTTCCTATGAATACAAACTAGTGACAACAAATACAAGTGCCACTTAATCCAAATCATCCTTGTCCTACCTGAACTCCTGCACAACCCATTATAAACCCTAATACTAGAGTTATTCAACGTGTACAAAACATTGAGTTGCAGACCTTCCCAAATTGTGTAATTACTTCATCTCCATTAAAAGAAATTCAATTAAGATATGAGAGGGTCTTAAATAAAAAAATCCCTATGGTGTTCATAGACAAAAAAAAATCAGAAAATCAACCCGATGAAGAAGAAAACATTCATGTTATAGAGGCAATTACGCCTTCCATGCCACTCAGTTCTACCTCACAACCTGAACCACCTAAGGAAATTAACCATCCACCCTATCATGAGAGGTTGCTTATAAAAAATCCCAAGGTTCCTTTAGGACATGATTTAGAATCTGAATTAAGAAACACATGTGTAAATATTCCCTTTCTACAAGATATTAAGGAAATTCCCATTTGTGCTAAAATTATAAAGGATCTTTGCATCAAAAATGCTAGAGGAAAAGGAAAAGAACCTCCTGTCATACAGATAGTTGGGCAATTGTCGAAAATTATATCAGAAATTCCATCTAAATATAATGATCTAGGGAACCCAGTGGTAACAATACAAATCAATGACATTTCTTTATTAAACACTCTTATTGATCTAGGGGAAGTAATAAATGTTATGCATGTGGAAACCATGCAAAAGATGCAACTAAATCACTCAATATCAACACAGACCCTATTGGACTTAGCAGATAAATCATTCATTAGACCAGCTGGAAGTATAGATGATGTAACAATTCCCTAGCTTCCTGGGAGTATCTTGTAGACTTTTCTGTGATTCATCCAAAAACTACTAAAACCGACATCTAGTTGTACTTGGTCTACCATGGTTTTCCATTGTTGATGCATTCATTAGATGTCAGTCCGAAGAGATGAAAATTTCCAATGCATCTCAAAGTAAAACACTTATTCTCTTCCCTCCTTCTCAACCAACTACTAAAGTTCCTTTATGGTTAGAAAACCCATATGGGGAGGAGGAATGTGATCAATATTTGTTAACAATTGAACAACTAAAGGGTTATCAAGAACAAACTGAAGAACACGTATTGAACCAATTTTTAGCTGCAACAAAATGCATCGAATATCCGTTATATTTTCAGGAATATACACACATTTTCATTTTTTGAATTCCAGGAAATTTATCATTCTTCCACTACCACATTGTTTACGATTTCAAAAATTAATGAAGGTAGGGATTCACATGTTCAATCTGTTGAAATTATCCCTAGAAAGTGTCTATTCATCAACTCTAGCTTGGAAACTAAACACCAAAATAATTGATTCAAATGATTTAGAGATAGTCTAGTGCTTTTGCATGGGACTACTCTGACATGAAATGGATTCACCTAGATACTTGTATGCACCACATTTACACCAATGACCAAATCAGACCTATTAGGAAACCTCTGAAATCTCCTGCATGTCAATTTTATTTATCCCATCTCATATAGTAAGTGGGTATCTTTGCTAGTCATTATTCCTAAGAAGAATGGAAAGTGGAGGATTTGTGTGGACTTTAGAGATCTTAATAAGGCTACCTTTAGGGACTATTTTCTCTAACCTTTCATAGATCAAGTGTTGGGAGCCTTGTCCCAAAAGAGATACTTTTCATTATTAGATGGGTTCACTGGCTACAACCATATCCAAATTGCACCAAAGGATCAGGACAAGACCACATTTACTTTCCCTTGGGGAGCTTATGCTTATAGGTTCCTTCCCTTTGGTTTATGTAATTCCCCTGCCCCTTTCAAGGGTTTTCTTGGCCATATTTTCTAACTTGGCCCATGATTGTGTGGAAGTCTACATGGATGAATTCATGGTATATGGAGACTATTTACAACAAGCCTTAAACAACCTAGAGAAAGTATTAATCATGTGTAGAGAGACCAACCTTTCCCTCAACCATGAATAATCTAGTATGATTCTCACCGAGGGGATTGTGTTAGGCCATCATATTTCTAGAATTGGGATACAGGTGGATCCTGCTAAAATTGAAATTATTTCTTGAATCAAAACCCCTAGTTCTCAGTAAGAGGTTAACATATTCTTAGGGCATGTTAGATATTATAGAATATTAATTAAGAATTTCACAAGACTGGCTGTCCCAATGTTCAAATTGTTAGCTAAGGATATTGAATTCTATTGGGATTCTCAATGTCAAATTTCTTTTGAGATGCTAAAACAAAAACTTCTAAATGCTCCTATTCTGAGAGGGCCAAATTGGTCCCTTCCTTTCCATATTTGTATTGATGCCTCAGATATGCATCTAGGAGTTGTTTTGGGCCAAAGAGAAAATCAAGTCCCATATGCTATCTATTTTGTCAGTAAAAAACTTTTTCCTACCGAGCTAAACTACACTGTAACTGAAAAATAATTCTTAGTGGTAGTTTATGCCATCAATAAATTTAGACATTATATAATTGGATATAAAGTTTTTATACACACTGATCACTCAACTATTAGGTTTCTAATGAATAAACCTGTTATGAATGCTCAAGTTACCATATGGATGCTACTACTAAAAGAATTCAATATTATTATTCTAGATAGGCCCAAGAGAGAGAATATTGTTGTTGATTTTCTATCTAGACTCATTCATATAGGAAATAATGAACTAGTTGATGATAATTTTCCTGATGAAAACTTTTTTTCTATTTCTACTTACATTCCCTAGTTTGTAGATGTAGCGAATTATTTAGTAACAGGAAAATTACCTCAAAATTGGTCCACATGAGAGAAGCAGAGAATTATACAATTAAGTGCTAATTACATGTCACATGATTGTTTGTACCACACTAGACTTGACTTAATGATCAAAATATGTGTGTGAGAAGATGAGATACATGAAATTCTAAGAGCCAACCACAATGAGCCATGTGGTGGGAATTTTGCTGATAAAAGGACTGCATATAAAATATTGCAATTGTGATATTACTATCCAACCTAGCAAAGAAGTATGCGGCCAGTTGTGATGATTGTCAAAGGATGGGAAATCAAAATTCAACTGATGAAATTCCACTTCAGGACATGGGTATTGATCAAACCTTTTGAAAAGTGGGAATTATATTTTGTAGGGCCAATTTCCTTTATGTCTAAAAAGAAAAGGTACATATTGGTTTGTACAGATTATGTGACAAAATGGGTAGAGGCTAAATCTTTGTATTCTACTAATAAGAAATTTGTTGTTGATTTTCTATTCGAATAAATATTTACTCCTTTTGGTGTACCTAGAGAGATATTAATAGATCAGGGGAGTTAGTTAACTTCCAAGTTGGCCAAATCCATCATAGAACAATATCATATTAAGCACCAAAAATCTACACCCTACCACCCCCAAGAAAATGGACAAGTGGAGTCTACTAATAAGGTGATAGAATCCATTCTCACAAATGTAGTTCAGATGCACCATAAAGATCGAGCGGATCAGTTTCCTGAATCCTTGTGGGGATACCAAACAACCTTGAGAAGCACAACAAGTCATACCCCTTATTAATTGGTGTATGGGAAGTGGGTTTTGCTTCCCATAGAATTTCAAGTAAAGACCTTTAGAACAATCATGCAATTGGGAGTGGACCTAGATGAGGCACAAAAACAAAGGGTAATGCAACTGAATGAACTTGATGAGATCATGTTCTTCATGTTATCCAAGGAGTATTTTATCAAGTTATTCAAAAATATGAAATGTAATTGGTAAGTGAGGGGGATGCTCCTCCTACTAATCCACCACTGTAAGTTTCTTGTCATTTTACTTGAGTTGTACATATGTATATATGTAAATAGATATTCTTGTGTGACTAATGAAATTCAGTTGATTCCTTTATCTAGCCTTGGTATATTATTAATGGTTTGAGGATCCCAATGGAGTTTTCTTTAAGTTTTTTAGACTCCTTAAAATTGAAAATGCCGACGAGAAGGAGCTAGCTCGGGCTCGAGAAAAATCCATGAGACAGTAAATGAAGTTTTCTTTAAGTTTTTCAGATTCCTTAAAACAAAAAATGCCGGCAAGTAGGAACTAGCCCGGGCTCAATAAAAATACCCAGGAGAGTAAATGGAGTTTTCTTTAAGTTTTTACACTCCTTAAAACTGAAATAACTAGCTAGCAGGAATTGACCTAGGCTCGAGAAAAATCCATGGGAAAGTAGTAGTTAGGTTCTATGTGCCAATAAAATGGAAGTGTTAGCATAATGGTTTGGTGGATGGACTGGTTCCAAAAGAGAAGTTTTCTGCATCTCAGCAGCAGGAGGCTTCCCAGTTATGGTTAATTTCTCATTACAGGGCTTGGAACCCGATTGTTGAATTTTGTTCTATTTGTTTATCACTTCCACTGCAATTTAAAATTTCCTATCAAAGTGTGTTGCTTATAGTTTTTAAGAACAATACTTCAGAAAATCAACAAGATTTGAAAATATTCTTTGGGCATCCTCACAAGACATTTCAATCCTAATATGTCTTAATCCTATCAAGGGTATAGAAACCTAGTATTTATATCATGTACTTTTGTGCATTCGTCACTCTGATTATATGATCCAGTACCAGCCCATGAATCTGGTACTTCAATGTCATATTCTGGTAAAAACACCTATAGGTATGATCTAATACCAGTCAATGAATATGTTACTTCAATTTCATATTCTAGTAAAAGAACATATGGGTATGAATAGCTAGGGGAGCGACATCATCATTTTTTTTCATTCAATCTAATCATCATTGGTAAAAGGTCACTACAAGTAAAGGGAGGTACGAGAAAGTTTTCCGTATTCTTTATATTAATTATTATTTAAATCAACTGTTGAATTGTTCTTTTTCCTTGTATGCACATTCCATTTTAAACCATTACACCCATTTCTAGTACACCACTATCATTCCATAAACAATTATTACTTTACTTATCATAGTCTCATATGATATGCATACCACATATCCCCTCTGATGCAGAATGTGTCTCATTATATGTCATGCATTTTCGCATAACTATTAAAGTGTCCCATCATTATTAGAAATGGTTTGAATGTGGCTCATTTGAAATATCATGATGAAACCGTCTGAAAATGTCTCCCTTGATATAATAATCAAATATAACCATTGTACCATTACCATTATCGAATATATTCTCCTCTGAATGGCATAGCCATTCAAATGAACGTAATCTATATAGTATTATATTACTCTGTTTTCTTCTCACTTGGTTTTGTTGATGAATTAAAACACGCCTTCCCTCACCAAATCACTCTTCCTACTCTTCTTTCCAATAGCAATTCCCTTGTGTTTTCATCTACAATCGTCCATGTGTCATGCCTGAGGACATCTTTCAAACTAGGCATGGGGATTGATCACCATGAGACAATATTTTGACTATACATGGAAACGAATATCAAGCATGCAGAGACAATTTTTAGAGAAATTCCATGGATATAATGATAGGGTATCTCAAGAGTTTGCAGAAAAATATGATGTAAATACTACTCGATTGGGTGAAATAAATATGCAGTTCACTGGATCCATTATAGAAGAATCCATTGTCCTACCAATGGAAGGAGAAAAGTACTTTAAGGGTATGTCAATCGACAAACAAATTTGTCAATGATTCTTGACACCTGAACATCCAGACCCCAATTGGAAAAAGGGTATTCCCTGTAGCTGGATAAGGAGTGAATAGTGGAACATGTTGATCAGTCTACATAAGTTTTTTACATGTGAAGGAAGGTATGGGATTACATTTTTATATCATCTGAGGTTATTATTACATTTTGAAGACAGTTTGAAAATTAATTTTCCATATTTTCCTTGGATGAGCTTGGGTAAAATGGATAGAGGAGTGAGACTTGACTCCATGAAGCTTGAAACAAGTTTATATCATCATGGGCTATTTAAATTGTTAGTCAAGAATGCATTAAGAAAGAAAGATACTAGTTGAAAGTGGTTGCTGACTCAGGGTTTTTCCAAAGAAGTGGTGACAGAGAAAAAGGGGGATACCCTAGCCACAAATGAACCTCATGAGAGAAATATAGGAAATACCTCAAAGTCTAAAGAAAATGACGTAGGAGGAAAATTTAGTAAGAATACAAAGGGTAGTGAAAAGAAGAGGACAAAGTCTAACATTGAAACAAGGGAAGTTGCAGCTAGTATTAAAGAGATGGTTGATGAGTCACACCAAGAGGATAATGTAGAACTGGAGAAGACCCATGGATTGAGGGTTAAAGATAAGAATAATACTAGAACTCTTGCATATGAAAGTGCATGGAAATCTACTAAGAGAAAAGTAAAATTGGTAAAGGAGAAACAAAGTCTGGTACCTGCACCTGAGCCTATGGTGAAACAAATGAAAAATAAGAAACAATGATTATTTGAGGATGAAACTAATGTATCTCTACCAGAAACCCCTATCACTGAAACCATAGGATGATCAAAAAACAAATGTTCCTCTAATCAATGGGTTATTCCAAAAACTAGTCGTTGAATCACCAAAAGTATGGGTGAGAAAAAGAAGGCTCCTTGACTTGAGTCTCAACCAGATGAGATGATTGATATTTCCACTTCAAAAGAGGTGGAGGATGAACATATTGAGGAGAGAAGTGGGACAAAATAAATCACTAAAGAGAATTTAAAAAAATTAGTGGTGAAATGTAAATGTGAGAAAGAAGTCAAGAAACAAGCAGAACCCACCCCCATTGGTACTCTGATGGAGCAACATATGATAATTAGAGTAGAATGGATTCATAAGAAGAATGAGAAATTAAAACATGAATTTGAGGAATAATCTAGTCTTGACAACCATATCAAAAAGGAAAATGAGTTGTTGAAATCTCAAAATCACAAATTGTAGAGTAAGAAAGAAAAAATTATTGCAAAGCTTAAAAAGGCCTTCCACCTGGGTAAGAAGTGGGAAAATGAAGCTAAAAAACACATAGTTTACAACAAGATGCTTAAAAAGGAGCTTAAGAAGAAGAACAAAGGAGAAGCCTAAGGACTTGATATTTTGGCCCAAGGAAGGAATAGTACCAGTTTTGAAATTTTTGAAGACTGTTGATTGCATGAGGACATACAATGGGTTAGGCATGGGGGGAAAGTTGGGCCTCCTTTTTATCACCATTAGACACCATATTTTTCCTCTTCCATTGATCATTTTCCCTATTATTTGCATTAATCCACTCATCATACTTGTCTTTACACTCTTTTAGTCACTTCCTTGTGTATAAAGGTAAAGACCATACAATTATGATTTTTAAGGTTTATTAATGGTTTGAAACGTTGAATTAACACTATAATCCCTATAAATAACCTATTGTGAATATCATATTTAACACATGACTCTATCTCAGACAAGTTGGATTACATATACTTCCGACACTTCTGGTACCAGACTATTCCACAACCATCCGATACCAGAACATCCTATAGATGTCTGGTCTTTGTTCCCGAGAATCTGAATTTTGTCTGCTGAGTGGAATATTTTTTATGGGTTCTAGGAAAGAGTTGAGGATCGACATCGACCGTTATAGACTTTCACAATACAAATTCCTTCTTTCTAATTCACTTTGTTTCATGAGGATGAAGTCATCTCAATGAAATAAACATAGTATCACCTATTTTGAGTGATGAATATCTATTTGGATAAGAATGGTGTAATTGTTTAAATCTGAACTATATTTATTTTCCATTGTATTGAGTCATTTTGATTTTATAAAGAGGGCCTATAGGTATTTAGACATAAGAGGAGACAATATGTAATGTTATGTTTTCAAATAAATACTATGAATCTACTGTAAACAATTACTCATTTGTTGGAGATTAATATAAGTTTGATTCGATGATTTTTTGTGTTCCTTAGTCTTATACCCCATGCATTTTAAATGCTTCCTTGTTGGTGTCGGAAAGGGACCACTGATCTATCTTGGTAATCCTATTGTAAATTTTTAATGTAACTTTTTTATTCTTGCATTTGTTTATTGATCATCTGGTACATGTTGTTAATTCAATTTCAAAATCAAAGCTATATCGTGTGAATATCGTAATGAGCTTGTGTGATGGTCAAATCTTTATAGATGCGAGAAATGAATAGGTTTTATAATTAATTGTGTTTTGGTGAGTTTGATAAGTGTGTGGTGCACCATATCTTCAGTAATTTCAATTGGTTTTATAACCAGTAATGTGTCTTAGAGTAAACTACAGGGATTTATGAAGTTTCTCTTATTGCATTATGAAAAGTAATGTTTTCTTTAGAAGATTTGTTTTTGGGTTGTAAGTGTGTTAATATGGGAGAAAACAAAGACTCCATATTTTGTATTACATGAACCAATAAATGGAAGGTATTGATAATATTTATGCTTCTTGTGTAGAAATAGAGTATTTTTCAGGGTTACAAGTTGTTTATTAGATTTACCCCTTGTTCTTAATATTAATCAATTTTTAAGAGTGCATAGGAGATTGATTGATATTTAATATCTAAGTGTGTCATTATAGGGACAAGTTAGGACTACTCCATCCTTCGTATTCCATGATCCAATAAATGGAAAACCTTGGAACAATTCATGTTTCTTGTACTAGTTACTTGCAGAGACAAAATATTTTCCGTATTGCATGTTACTTGCTAGATGTCCTTCTTTAGGTAAGGTTATTTAAACCCTACATGGTGTGTGGAGAATAGGATATGAATATCTCAATTTCATTTTGATTGAAGTATTACTTTTATGTTTTGTAGATTGTAATCAGTGTTTGATTAAAACAGAGTCTGAATTTAGCATTGGTTTAATTCCCACTATACTAATTGATCATAGTTATAACACCCGTTATGGAATATATAGTGTAACAACTCTATTCATTACGAGTTTCAATATATAAATTAATGCATGTTTATATATATTAAACATACAAATACACCAACAAAGGTCACCCGATTACTTAAAGATGGTATCAGAGTAAGAAATTTGTTCTTAAAACAACATTATTGTTATGAAGAGGAACATTGATTCATTTATCTTTTACAAAGAGACACAATGGTTCAATATCATACACCTTTTGGAATACTATATAACCAAAACAACACGGTGAAAGGAAATTTTCTCTGACATCTAATTCAGAAGATCAAAATAGAGGCAGAGTCGAAAGAATAATTTGGAACCTAAAACACACAAATGAAGTGAGTTTGGAAGGGAGGAGCAAGGGAGGATTGGAATCCTCTACAAGTTGGATCCTGAACAACAGAGAGTTGCAACTTCCTCAAGTTGGTACTCGAAAAATAGAGGATTTGAGTCCTCAATAGGTTGGAGCCTGAATACACAAGGAGTTGAAATTTCCTTAAGTTGGTGCTTGAAAATACTGGATTAGTGTCTCCTTGAGTAGGTTCTCAAAAGGAAATGAGATTGGTGTCTCCTTCAAGTTATATCTTATAAAAGAAATATAAATTTTATGATTTTTACATTTATAATTTTGTGTACTGTATTTTATTGTTGATAAATTGTTATGGTTAATTATCTTAATAATTAAATAATTGATTTAAATTATGAAAAAAAATCAATATTGATTCACTCCCCCTCTCAGTATTTAACAACATTTCAACAAGAAACACCCCATGAAATACTTTAGAATGATAGAAGATGGGCTTTCCTCCCTACATCAATACTACTCCCATGGCATACCCACTTGCGCCTGTCTCCACTTCGAAGGGATTTTCCAAGTTTGGTAGTGCAATTCGGTGCTTGGATGATCTTTCTTTTCATCTCATTAAAGGCCTTCTACTGATTCTTCCCCCACTGGAAACTCTTACCACTATTTGTTATGGCATTGAGTGATGCATCTCCTACTAAAAATGAAGCTACGAACTTTTACAAGTATTACGCTTCCGCAAAAAAACTCCTAACTTTAGTGACATTTGTACGAACTATCCATTTCATGATGGCCTCCATATTTGTGGGGTCTATATTTTTCTCCCCTCCGGCGATCACATACCCCAAATACACCAAATATTGCTAAGAAAAATCATATTTATTGAGATTGTCCAACAGTTGGTGCTTCTTCAGACTATCTAACACCTACATAAGATGCCATATGTGATCCTCCTAGATAATGATATAAACCATTATATCATCCAAATAAACGATAAAAAAATAATCTATATAAGAGCATAAAACATCATTCATTAGTCTCATAAATGTAGTTGGTGTGTTACATAAACTAAATGGAATAACCAACCACTCATACAAACGTTTCCTTGTCTTAAAGGAAGTATTTAGGTATATTCTTCTTTGACTCATACCTAGTGATATCCTTGTTTCAAATCCACTTTAGTGAAGTACTTGTCATGCTACAATTGGTCCAACAAATCATCAATCCTTGGCATAGGGTATCGATTCTTTAGTGTAATATTTTTCAATGCACTATAATCGATACACATTATCCATGTCCCATCCTTATTGGGTAAAATTATGATGTGTGAACTAGAAGGTGAGGTACTTGGTTGAATAACACCCTTCTCCAATAAATCCTGCAGCTACTTCTTTAGACTATCTATACATCCCAATATTCGGTAATGAGGAGTCTAGCAATAATTGTATTTCATACTCCACATCCCCTTTGGGTGGTATCCCTTTAGGATCCTTGAAAAATCCTATGTATTTCTATATCAACTCCTCCAACTGATGTTTTTTTTCTTTAGCACACCCCTCTAGGGATTCCTTCACTCTCATTAACTTTTCATTAGACTTTATTTCTCTTACGAAAAGCAAAACATATTTCTTACTAGAACTAATAAACTTCTTTTCTTAGTTGGGACTTACCAATGAGATATTTGACTTTCCTTTATGTGTGTTAATGATGCAGGACTTCCCATCCTCGATTAGTCAATATTGGTTGGCTCTCTGCATGAATATTTCATCCCTCATATACATGCAGGGGATTCCAATCACTACCCCACATAGATCAAGTGGTACTACGTCCAATTACAGTTCATCAATAAAATAAACACTTATAGAAAATTTAATCTTACATGGTTTCATTATATTTATCTCTCCATCCTTGTTTACCCAACCCAATGGATAAGGGATTGGATGATCGTGAACCTCCAATCCAAGCTCAATGACTAGATCCACTGCTATGAGATTATCTCGTGAGCCAAAGTCAAACAAAGCATCTATATTGTTCTTCTTGACCTAAATCTTAATGTGGAAGAGATTTTTCATCTCCTTATCTTCTTGGTGATAAAGGATACTCAGATTCACCTCCTTCTTCACATATGTGCAGACAATATTTTCATCCACATTTGATCTACTTTCAACTTGATTTCTTGAATTTGTGGCTAGAAGGTTCTTTTTCTTTCCATCCTTCTTGTGATTCTTTGGGTTTATCTCAAGATGCATTTTACAACATTTTTCCTCAGTGTGTCCATCAATGTTGCAATGATTGAAATGGTTATTGGGATATTTGCACTGATGTGTAGTGGTTTTTGTTTTCTTATCTTTTCCCCATTTCCACTTCGTCTTCCCCTCCTTGGAAGCTTCCTAGTGCTCTTTTTTCTTCGAACCACTTGGTTTCCCTTTTTTGTGGCCTATGTTTTTTAGATAATGTACCTATACACATGCCTTGTACATTATCCTTGGCTTGAAAAGGATCACTTACTTTTGTATATGACAACATAGACCCCCCAGATACTTTAGGAGTACATCTGGGTTCTTGGAAGAGATACCCAGCATGATGGCCATCTTTCTAAACTCGGTGGTGTACTCCTATACACCCTACCCCTACCTTTGTCTGAAGTAATGCCAATGGATCCATTGGTCCTCTACATACCCAATAGGATAGAAATGGGACTTAATGAGGTTTTGAAATCCTCCCACTTAGTTACTTGTGGATCACCCTCTAGCCTAAGTGTCTTTGTGTGTCTTTCCCACCAAGTTAAAGCATGGCCCTCTAACTTCAATCTGGTAAATGATATATCTTTATCCTCATCTATATGGTGAATTCTGAAATAAAATTCTAGTTGCTACAACCAATGATTCAATTTTAGTTCATCAATCTCACCGTGGTATGGCATTATTTCCACTTTCGCTTCCATATTTAATAGGGACTGTGAAAGGTTAATGGTACTCGAACTAGGATGCTCTTTCTCGGGCTCTTTCCTTGACTCCTTCTTTGGGTCATCATTATCTCTTGATTTCCCCTCTAATCCAATATCTAAGTTAGAGCCTCCAACCTCCTCGAATGGTCTGATATTCCTTACTAGATCCACCATGAGGAGGGACATATTGCAAGATATGTCAGTGACTTCATCTTCCATCCTTGTAAATATCTCCTCTACTGGATCTCGAGAGTTGTTATGAATAGACTCATTAGCCATGGATAGGGTTCTATGACTTTCTTCTTAAATTAATTCTTGTATCCCTACAACTTCCCACAAATACCCCCAAAAAACCTACTCTGATACCAATATGATCTGTAAATTGTCATGGATATACCACTGGAACAATTCGTTACAATAGATCTTAAACTATTCTGAAATCTTAGATTTTTGTAGTTTATTTCCTTAGATCCCAGATTTATTATCTCTAGCTTATGGCTTGAATTTAAGTAATAATTGAAATATAAAAATGAAAGAACATGTACAAGATACACACCATCCACAAAAATGAACACATGATTTGACTTGGGAAACCCAATACAAGAGAAAACCCAACTAGAAGGTGAGGCATATGCTTTGTTCTCTATGTTTCAGTTATAAAATGCACATACAAAGGAATGGGAACTCACTATGGAGTTTCCTTTTGACATTGTGGCATGAAAAAATTCTATAGAATCCTCCTCCTCCTCTATTATGTCCATAAAATACCACTCTTACATGTTTTGCTCAGCTATGGAACAAGATATAATGCAAAAGAATGGGATCCCTTCTCCCCCTATCGACCTGGTATTTAACAAAGCCCGATAGCCATCTAGTGTTAGGGTTTTGACTTCCAGAACCCTCAATTAATGATTGGGTTTGGACCTTTTGGAATATTCCTAAAAATCCACACATGACTAGCCCCACACATTTGAGTAATGGGGGTCAATGTGGCATCCACTCATACTGCAAGGTAGGTCAACTTGAGGGAGGCATAACTTTCACATACGAGATTCGATTAAGGTGATTCTTGCGTCATTGGAAAGGTATCAATGTGAAGAATATGGTATATTCATATAGAGTAGGTTTGGACCCAAACAAATGTTGTTTTGTGCCTTGAAATGGCTCTAGAATATCTTCGACATTAGAAGTTTTTGACATTGTAGAATATCCATAAAAAAATTTCCAAATTTGATTGACTCTTCTTTTTTGGAGGCATTTCTATTTAAGTAATTTACCTATAAACAAAATAATAACAATAACAAAATATTTTTTAAAACTAGAAAAAAAACTCATAAATCACTCACATTGATATTATTTCCATTTGAAACATCCCATAAACCATTACATATTTTATGCATAACAAAACACATGTTTAAACATAATGTTTATGAGGCTACCGTATATAAAAATTATAATAGACCTTTTAATGAACCATTACAATTTTGATTTGGTTCGCAGAGTCACCACATAGAGGCTCAACAAAGCAATTTCTCATTTTGTTCCTCACATGACTCCCATTGGCTTATTTCTATTGTATATTTCATTGTATTTTTTTAATATGTTATCCCCACATCCCAACATGGGTGCCTCATTCTTTTCCCATTTTGTTCTCCACATGCCTTCCAATAGAAATATATATATAATGGATTTAGACTCACAAATCAATTTGTAAAATGGATTTAGATTTACAAATCAACTCCATGGTTATTTCATTGTATTATTTTAATCTATTATCCCCACATCCCAATATGGGTGCCTCATTTTTTTCCCATTTTGTTCTCCACATGGCTTCCAATAGAAATATATATATATATAATGGATTTAGACTCACAAATCAATTTGTAAAATGGATTTATATTCACAAATCAACTCCATCGTTATATCATAGTTTAAATACAATGATTACGACATTTTATAGGGCTCTTAAATTAACTCGTCTTTATATATTGGATTTAATAGGATTACTTGCAAAAGCTTTTTTTTTCCAATAGAAAAATATCTCAAAATTATATTAGGTATAATTTTCCAATAGAAAAATATCTCAAAATTATATTAGGTATAATTTTTTTTACAAAACTACATCGATACTGCACAATACATAGAAGGATCAGCCACAAGAAAAATGGATTGTGTTGAATACAAAGGGGCCTATAGCGTTGTTCTCACCAGGAGATAAACTCCCTCCACTGAATTATACTTGCTAGATTTTCATAGCTAGGGATTGAAGCTTTCCTCAATATCATTTGTTGACACACTAGGCATATCCAGCAGCTTAATTCTCAAAGATATTAAGATGGGTTTGGATGCTTTCTTTCCCATTGTCCCAATGATAAACAGTCAGTCTACCTTTGGGTTCCTTCCGTGCCCATTTTGACAGTTGATCTGCCTCTTTATTGTGTTCCCTGTAAATGTGTTGGAAACTAATATCTTCAAATTTACTTATCAGATCCTTTATTTTTAATTTCCAGCCTTCGATATTCACCGCTTGGATATTACCCTTTTGATTTATCCAATCGATAATTACTTTTGAATCCCCCAAAATTTGAATTTTTTTAATTGCCCAGTGAGATGCCAAGGTAAGAGATGCCCATAATCCCATGAGCTCAGCCTTAGTGTTGGTACCCGCTCCGCAATTCATGTAACATTTGGTAACCCTCGAAGCATGAGTCCTGAAAATGCCACCTGCTGCACAACACTC
>CBVK0102686264.1:0-13228 GCA_900067695.1 Picea abies | reverse complement strand
ATGTTCCCAACTTGACACTTGTCATGATGGGAGCTACATGGTCCCCACTTGGTGATACATTCCTCAAATTTAGGAACTTAGGATAAATAAGTATATCCCATAAATTATACTTCAAGAAATATTATTAAAATATAGCCTTGGCTTGCGCCCTCTTCCTAGACTCTTAGCTCCCTTTCCCTTTGGTGTGGATTTCTAGTCCCCCATACTCTTTTGCCATACTTGGTCTGTACTAGTGATGTATTTTTATTAATAATCTGATATTGTTGACATATTACAATGACACGCTCACTGTCCTTTTAGCATCTGGGCACTCCATCCTAATAACCACACAAGCACTCTCACATCAAAACATATATACAAAGGCACTCTGGCCCAAAATATCCTGGCTCACTAGCCTATATGTACATTTAAAATTGGGGTTTGGCCTAGGGGTATTACATTCCCCTCCCTCTTATTTATGCATTGCCTTCAGTACATTATATACACATGTACAATCCAAAATATTCAAAAAGATGTTGGTACTCCTCCAACATGGCATCTTCATGCTCCAAGGTTGCATCTCCAGGACCGTAATAGGTCCACTAGACCTTTACCATCCTTGTTTCTCAATTCCAGAGCAATTTGAATTTTCAATCTGATATGTGTCTCCTTATTGCTCCACTTCAATCACATTCCAAACAATTACATGATTAGCATCAGAAACATACTTTTTAAGAAAAGACACATGGAATACATTATGAATGCACATGGATCCAGGTAGTGCAAGAATTGATGAACTAAACCAATCCTCTCCGGGATTTAAAATGGTACACAATAATGTGCTGCAATATTTGAAGAGTTTCCCAACTTCTAATAAATTCTCTTGGCCTTCACTTTTAAGAACAAATGGTCACCCACTTTAAATTCTCTATGTGTTTTTCCCTTGTCTTCATAACTATTTTTCCTATCCTGTGAATTCTTTAGATTTTTCTTTATTTTCACCATTTGTTCTTCCATTTCCTTGAAAAATTCTGGCCCAGCCACTACTCTGTCTCATGGGTTTTCCTAGCACACTGGCGTGTCACACTTTCTACCATATAGTGCTTAAAATAGGCTCATCTTTATGGATGCATGATACCCATTATTATAAGAAAACTCCACTAGATATAGGTAATCTTCCCACTTTGATGGTTTATCGATCAAATACATCCTTAGAATATCTTCAATCACCTTATTAACTCTCTTTGTTTTCCCATCTGAATCTGGGTGATATGTTGTGCTAAAGTTTAGATTTATCCCAAGTCCCTTAAATTATCCCTTCCAAAAATTTGATGTGAACTTGGGATCTCTATCAGAAACAATTGCCTTAGGCACATCTTGTAGCCTAAGAAATTATCTCATATAAAACTTGGCAATGTTTTTTTTTTATCCGGATCTCGGGGGTTGAGATCTAGATGGTTTGAATGCCAAGAGAGGAGGATCTTATATGTGCCAATATTGCATCAAAAGAAGCATGGAAAACAAAAATGTAAATGAAGTACTTGGGAGGTGAGGCTCAAAGAGGAGCCTTACCTCTAAAACTAATTACCAATAAATCACTTAGATCTAATTAATCTCACAATGAACAATAAAAAAATATGAGAGAAGCCAAAATGACTAACGTGATATTATGAGAAGGCGTTCTAGGCCTTTATATAGCATTACAAAATGGTCCATTGGACAAATTCAAAAAGATCTCATTAAATGAGTCTCTATTATTAGTATAATAGATCCAACTACCCAGCTAACTAAATAGTGTAAAATAAAACCTGATACAATAATGGAAAGATCTCATTAAATGAGTCTTTATTATTATAACAATAGATCTAACTACCTATCTAACTAATTAGTGGAAGATAAAACCCAATACAATAATGGAGAGGTGGGACTCTCTTTGACCCATATGGACAACCTAATTAATTAATGAGGGGGTGGGCATATCCTTTATCCACATGAGAAATCTATTAGATTTATAGCTTTATGAATTTTGCATCCAAATTTAGACCATATACCCCCTTAAAATTCAGATCATTCTTCCTCCCTTAGAAAATTATGGTCCCCATAATTTCATCCATGCTAAAAATAGAAACCCCATTATCGTACCATTACGATTACAATGTGAAAATACCTAATGAAGAGAAGGGTTTTTTGTGGTTGACCCATAACCTAGTTGACAATGGTATTTTACATGGGTAGATAAATAAATAATTTTTAATAAAATCCCAAAATTAAAAAAATAATACAGAAAAATCGTGACTTTAGGGGTTGTGAACATCCTTCTGCATATATATTCATAACTTCTTCTATAGGTGATGAAATCCAATTCCGTTGAAAACCCATTTGAGCTATTGAATAGGTATTTCTATATGTATATGAAAATATTTCTTAGTTCTCCTATGGAATGAGAAAAACTAGGTTGAATTTGACGGGCGCATGATCACACTGGTTACAGACATGTGTTGCTTCAAACAAAGATATCTCATAAACCAGATAATGAAATGAAATTCCGTGAAATACCCATTTGAGATATCGAATATATAATTACAGAAATATGTGTAACTCCTTCTATATTTTTATTATAAGGTATAAAAATACCTTTTAATATGGTGGTACAGGCGGTCTCCTTGGGTCAAATGCATGCTCAGATTCAATCGATGATATCTCTCAAACCAAGAATCCAAATGAGGTTCTAAGAAATACCCATTTGATATATTGAAGATATATTTCTATCCATATGTGGAATTCCTTATGTAGTTTCATGAGTAGGGATAAACCTACCATGGAATATGGTGGTACGCGTGGCCTCCTTGGGTCAAATACATGTTGAGATTCAATCAATGATATCTCTCAAACTGGGAAGCCACATGAGATTCTGCGAAATACCCATTTGAGATATTAAAATATATTTCTAATGATATGTGGTAGAGCCCCTGAAATGTTGTGTAGAGGTCGGAACACCTCTTTGAATTTGGCTGAGTGTAGAGGGCCACAAAGGATGCTAAAGGTTTGTAGAGCAACATGGGTTGTTGTAGCGGTTGTGGAACCTCTGTGGGCAGCATGGACACCCTGCAATTTTTTTGAAAATGTTGCATACCAATGGATATAGTGGATCCATGTATGCATGTAGTGAATCAATTTATGGTTCTCCTTATAATGGTGAACGAAGATTTGAGGGAAAAAAAATATTTGTAGTATCTGTGGACCAATTGTGGTGCTTACAATGTATGGCCTGGAAAATGGATTACAATAGTACCAAAAGGAGTTTGGTGATTGTTGCAAATGTTTGAACCTGCAACATCCTTCAAACCCTTGTCCCGATGGAGAATGTACATGTTTTAATACCACTGATCCAGATCTCGGGGGCTGAGATCTAGATGGCTTGAATTCCAAGAGAGGAGGAGCTTAGATGTTTCAATCTTGTATGTAAGGAAGCATGGAAAAAAAACATGTAAATGAAGTACTTGGGATGTGAGGCTCAAAGAGGAGCCTCACCTCTAAAACTAATTACCAGTAAATCACTTTGATCTTATTAATCTCACAATGAATAATAAAACGATATGACAGAAGCCAAAATGAGTAACTTGATATTATAAGAAGGATTGTTAGGCCTTTATATAGCATTTAAAAATGGCCCACTGGACAAAGTCAAAAAGAGATCATTAAATGAGTCTCTATTATTAAAATAATAGATCTAACTACCCAACTAACTAAGTAGTGGAAAATAAAACCCGATACAATAACGGAAAGAGATCATTAAATGAGTCTATATTATTATAATAATAGATCTAACTACCTAGCTAACTAATTAGTGGAAAATAAAACCCAATACAATAATGGATAGGTGGGACTCTCTTTAACCCATATGAAAAACCTAATAAATTAATGAGGAGGTGGTCATTTCCTTTATCCACATGGGAAATCTATTAGCTTTATATCGACTTTTGCATCTGAATTTAGACCATATACCCCCTTAAAATTCAGATTATGCTTCCTTGCGAGTGAGCTTCACTGGAATAAAATGAACAACTTTTGTTAGCTTATACACCATCACCATGATGGAATCATGTTGCTTTGTTGTTCAAGGAATCTTGGTGATAAAATAAATTTTCACCACTTCCCATATCCACTCAAGAATGGTAAATGGTTGTAGCAAACCAGTTGGATGTTTGTTCTTAGCCTTTACCTTCTAACATTCCAAACATCTAGATATATAATCAACCACCTATTTGTTCATACCTAGCCAAAAATATTGGCTTTTTATAACTACAATTATTTTTTTGGTAGCCTAGGTTCCCATCATAAGGCACATTATGCATGTCTCTCAACATTGTATTTGCAAACTATGGAGATTTAGGAATGTATACTCTTCCTTTATACATGAGGATTCCATCATCTCTTAGCTCATAATCTTTAATTTTCTGCTCAAAATTACCTCCTTGTAATTTTTCTTTTGTCTCCAAATAATGTTGGTCTGATTTTGCATCTTCCAAAATTCTTCCTTTTAAATCATATTTGTACATGCTAATGGTTGTATCATGCATATCATGCACTCTCTTGTCAAGTGAATCATCCATCTTGTTCTTCTTTCCTTTCATATCTTTATATCAAATTCATAATCGTTAAGGAATTCCAACCATCTGATTTTCTTAAAATTCAATGTCGGATGCCCAAACAAATATTTGAGATGACTATGGTTTGTCCTCAGCTCAAATATTTTTCCATTAAGATAATACCTCCACATATTTAAGGTGTGTACTATAGCTGCCAATTCTAAATAATGAGTGGAATAATGTCTCTTATGTTCTTTTAATTTTCTTGATCTATAGCATATAACATGCTCATTTTGAGAAAGGACTCCACCAAGCCCTTCCTTGCATTCATTAGTTCACACAATAAAGTTGTTACACATTATTTTCGTCACCCTCATGACCACTGATGATATGTGCATCTCCTATTAGAATAAAGATCATTTTCCCCCTGAAGGATATTCAAGAAATAAAACTTTCTCTGAGAGATGGAATCATCTTTTCCTTATTATAAAACCTTGTAAAGAAGGATCATCACACCTTGCTTAGTGTTAAGGGTGTGAGGATTCCAAATCGTCATAGGCCACCCCACAGTGGCTTGCAACATCCTTGCAGGTTTCTCAGTGTTGAGGGTGCAACGATGTTTGAACAAAGGAAAAAAGGGAATTTCTTGAAGGTTCTAGAATGGAATCTTCGAAAGGATGACGTGGCCTTCGATTGGTTTGGATCTCACCCTCTTCTCTGAATTAGTGGGATCATCTTAATCCCTTCATCCATCCCTCTTCACTCTATATAAGGAGGGATCTCTCATGAGAAGAGTTAAGATGGCTTATGTATGCAGAATTTTGCTGAAGATTCCACTTGTGATAGCTTTGCTTTAGCTTTCCAAGTCAGGTTGCGTATAATATTCATCAAAAGCATTGTATCAAAGGTGTGTGTGTGTGTGTTGAGGAAAAGGGCCATAGGAATGGACCTTGCAACATCATGACACAAGTTGTATTCTCCACTTTCATCAATATAATACAATAATACATTTCTTTCCTATAAAAGTGGCTCCATTTTTATTGCATAACTCCTTGATCTTATGCATAGGTTTCATTAAAATATATATATCGTTGCTTTCTCTCTTTGTTGGTTTGTGTTTCTCAACAGGTTCAACATCCCACAAACCTTGAGATGGAGAAAGGACAACACTAGCAAGGATCAAACAATGTTTAAACGGTATGTCGTGAAGATTTTCAAGTCCTACCAAGCTTGTCAACTGGGTCTGTCTTTGACCACAGATTGACTTCAACAGTTATGATAATGTTTGCTTATGTTTTAGAACAGCCAACAGTCCAAGAACTTCTTGCTGATTTGTTACGGTTATATTTGCGATTTTGGGTGCTCTTATATATATATATATATATATATTGCTGATCTCTCTGTATTGCTTTGTGTTTCTCATTAGGTTCAACATCCCACAAACCTTGAGATGGAGCAAAGACAACACTAGAAAGGATCATACAATGTTTCAACGGTATGTCGTTTATCCTTCATTAAGCTAGTATACATTACTATGGAAACCTAAGGAAAAGCTTGTAATATGTCATGTTTTGTTCTAATATCTTGTTGAAGTTAGGGATATTATTTTGTGTCAACACTTACCGATTTGTCCAGTAAAAAAATTGGCAACCATATTGGGGAGCGTCATGTTTTGGTATTTGCTTCTTTCCTGCTTTTGGATTGCCTGCTTTTGTTGATTTTTCATTCTCTGAGTCACTAGGTGATCCAAGTTGACTCTCAGGTCCTGAAAGTTCACTAAAAAACCCTGACATATTTTTATTTTTTCTCAAGTTTCAGTCTCCGTCGCACCCTACTATGAGAAGTAGTGTGACATCATTGCATTGTGTCCTTCTTCCTCTTGCGACGATACCTAAATGTCGTAGTGTAACCTACGATGATTCTAAGAAATGTTTGAGTAACAATCTTTTTCTTTATCTAGATTATTTATCTTTGCTTGGGGTGATTTTTTTTGGCTCTGTAGGATGATTGTTCACAACCTAGTTTGCAATTTTTAGTTTTTTGGCTCTGTAGGATGATTGTTCACAACCTAGTTTGCAATTTTTAGTTGATCTTGATCTTTTTTCAAGTTTTGAAAGTATTTCTCATAGGCTTCAAGATCTATCTTTCACTTGTT
This sequence comes from Picea abies, assembly GCA_900067695.1. Lineage (NCBI taxonomy): Eukaryota > Viridiplantae > Streptophyta > Pinopsida > Pinales > Pinaceae > Picea > Picea abies. The sequence continues at coordinate 6,505 of CBVK0102686264.1, read as the reverse complement.
GATGCAAGGGTATAATCTCTGGGTTTCATCCTTGAGTTCTTTTCAGTCAAGTTATTAATGATCTTTTTTGAGTTTTTGATTATTGTTGATTAGAAAACGAATTTTGATTTCATTAATTAAACAAACAAGTTTTCTTGCTTTTGCATTTTTGGTTGTATTGTGAATTAAGTTTGGGGAATTGTGTTGTGAATGCATTCATTTTCTTGAAAATATTTTTCTTTTTCTTTGTTTAGATCTCTTCTTTCATTAAAAAGAAAAATAATTGAAAAATATATTTCTATTTGTAGTGTTTGGAGGAAACGTTTTGCATTCTAGCTTTTGTTTAAAAGAAAAAATTGGAAAATTTTATTGCTTTGATTGTTTGATATCAAGATTGTTCAAATTTTAAAGGAATTGTTATCCTGCAACTTGTTGTATTTTGGAAAAAATAAAACCTTCTCTCTTATATAATTAGAGTTCATCGAACAAAAAGAATTGCATCTCATCTCTATTTGCATATTTTTGAGTCAAGGTCAAACACTTCATCAGTTTCATATCTACTTCCTTTTTTAGTAAAACAACAACCATTATAATTAGGCGTAATTTTAAAAATTATCTGGTAACTTTTATTTTCTAGAACTCTTGTACACCAACATTAGCTAGGGCATAGAGATTTGGAATAGTTTGTGAGGAATACTCTCTAAAGCATCAAAACAAACAATAGCATCTTGTGAATAGGGAATGTTAAATCCACTTGCTACATTTATTCCTGGGAAGCCCTTCTAACACAATGAACAATCACGAGGTCGCATTAAGGCAACATAGTTACTAACCCTCCTTTGTTGGTCCTAGTGTAGTGAATGAGTGTATTATTGGGGGTCACTTGAGAAGAAAACCTGGTAAAATCCTTCTCGAGGGGGTTTCGGGCTTAGATACCCTGCCCTTATGCATATATCGGACTATCAACTGCTTCCCTATGCATAATTTTCATAATTGGTAACATTAGTAGCCTACATATTTAGGTTCTTTACATGAGGTGACTATGAAGGGGAAAGTATTCATGGTACCTGGAATCAGCATTGGCTAAACTCACTCAGGCTCCTTGGAGGGTATACTCATGATTTTTTGTGGGAGCTTGCACCAGGGTGTAAGTCTTTTAAGCATGCCATCAACGTAAATTTTCCACCCACTCTATCCCATACCCTTCTTGTCTTGATCTCGTCACGTTGGATTTCATCACCAACTAGTGATTTCGAAATAAGAAGGCTTATTTGTATGCTTGATATCTATATTTTATTAGTGAATGTTGTTTGTCTTCTCTAGTTGGCCATAGATATTTTTTATTATTTATTGGGTGTGGGTAACATCGGCTCTCATCGTTCACGTAGGATGCAAGGATTTCCTCTGGAAGAACCGAAAGAATATGCCCCCTTGCTTCCTAATTCACCAGAGGGTCCTTCTCCTAAAGGATCTTTCAATAACGATGAATCCCCTAAGATCAAGAGTTCTACTCCGTTGATCGAACCATCACTCCTTGTGAATCCACTATTGATTATTCCCAAGACCCTGTTTTGCTCAGAATAAACTCTTTCGGAGACGTTGTTGCTGAAGACTATCCTAAAATACCTTCGGGACCTTTCATAGAGTCTGGCATGGATGAACCACCATTTCCTAGTGAATCATTTAGAGCCCCTATTCAAACTTATGGAATTTTCAATCCCAGTCCATTCTTTGTGGAAAACTCTCTCGGGACACAATATTTTTGATAAACTAGGTATGAGTCCAAACCAACCTACATTGTCATGCATACCTGTTACTTCTACTGCTTATAATGTACCTCCAAATCATTTTACTGGCACGACAAATAATATTTCTATGGTTTTAGACCAGCTGTTGGTTGGTACACATACAGTTCTTCCAAGCTAGTTCACTAGCTCTACCACAATCCTACAAGTTGCACCTTTTTCTGATGAAATTTCAGTAACAATTCTAGCTCTTATTGGAACACCACTTTCGTTTAGACCGAATCCATCCCTTTCTCCTGGGTATAATTCTCTTAGTATTTCTATTACTAATCCTACCTTGGGTCCATCTGGAGGACCTAGTCTTTTTGTTCCATGTGGGTATAATTCTCTTAGTGGTTTTATTCCTAACTCTACCTAGGGTCTATCCGGAAGACCTAGTCTTCCTACACCACCTAGATGATCTAATATTCCTGGACAATGTAGCTCAAATCTGCTTGGAGGCACAAATCATCTTGTTACTTTTGGTTTTCAACATCTTGTTGGAGGGGGGTCAACCCCAAGTTGGGGGACACAATCCATTTTATGAGCAATCTATGTTTGGATTACAAACCCAACCTTCGAATTTTCCTTTTCAAGGAAATAAAAAACTGCCTTGGGGGAAAGCGACTCAAACAAGTTCTTTTGTACCCTCTTATCTCGGTCATCCTTTTCCAAGCACTATAAACCCTATCCGGGGTCAATATTTTCAATCCAATGCCCCTTTCCAAGGTGGCATGTTGAACCAACATGCTAATGTTGGCTATTTGACTCAAAATCCTCCTCATTCGAATTTGAATGGACCATCTAACTATTTGCAAATGGCTTATGGTCCTACTGGTATACCTACAGGATTACCTCCCCAAAGTTATCAGCTTCCTCGAGTTAACAGATAATTTCCATTTCTAGCTACTTTGTATTTACCAAATTTGTCTAGAATTCTGAATGATCCTATCTTACATTCTACTTTTTGGTCGGTTATACTTGCTAAATTACCGTCGAACATTCCAAATTTTGACGGTTGGTTGGGAGAAGATCCAAACAATCATGCCATGACTTTTCATCTTTGGTGTTCATCCAACTCCTTGATGGATTACTCCATACGACTATGTCTTTTACAATGAACTCTTACGGGTTCGGCTACCAAATGGTACATCGAATTGTCGAGAGGTTTCTTCAATGATCTCAATACCTTAGCCATGGCTTTCTTGACACATTACCAGCTGTCGATGCAGTATGAGACATGAACATAAATTTTAAGTTCATTTAAACAATCCTCTTCTACCCACATTTCAGATCATATTCATGAGTGGAGAAGGAGATGACGATTAATAAAATTTTCTCTTCCTGATCAATTATTGGCTAAGTGGTTAACAAAGTCACTCATCGGTTTTATAGCTCATGATTTTTCCATGGAGGGTGTCGCCACTAAAGAACAAGTGATTAGTCATGCCAAATATTTGGTTCTCGTTTATTCTCAAATAGGCACATTGTATAACTTTATCCCTGGCGCTCCTCGCCCGTCTAAAAATCCAACCCCAACTCTTCTGGTAGAATCTCATGTTGTTGATGGTGTGATTGGCACTTTTCATACAAAGACTTAGATAAAACAAGTCAATCATTCCAATCCCAAACCTACTACTACCAGTGTACAAAATCCTACCCCTCTTGTTGCCTCTCTTGGTAAAACCTCTGAGGTAAATACAATCCAGTCTACGATTACCGAAAAATCTCAAAATAATAAGAAAGGGAAGGGTAAGAATAAAGATGATAAAACTAATAATCAACAACCAGATAAACCAAAAACTCAATCTGTTGATGATAAAGCAAAGAGAAAACCTCGTTATCCTTTCCTTATTTGTGGCAAGGATCATTACACGAAAGATTGTCCGAGATGTGCAGAAGTCACTTGATTCCTCCAAGGAACTGGGACTCCCCCTATGCTTGTCATTTTGTCACAACCTTTTCCTTATAAAAAATAGGCCCAACTAGTTATTCATGACCAACCTTCTCCCTCTACTAGTTCTTATGTAATTATGTGCACTACTTCGAAGAAAGACGACGTTGCAGTCGCTACTCGAACCAAAAATTATTCTCCTTCTAAAGAGAAGGGTATGTATATCTTCTTAGAGTTTATCAATCAAATAGCTAGCCTGAAGGGGTCCCTTGTCCCACAAACAAGAGATGCCATACACTAATTTGATGTCTAGCTTGACGGCTACCTTAAAAATAGATTATTATTATTATTATTATGGCAATTTGACATTTTCGTTATGAAGGATTACATGTTGAAGTAGAAAGAGTCCGACCTCCGTTTCTTCTGACCACTTATCTTTCTCTCGGAGAAATGCTCTATTATCATGCTAAGTTTCTATTAACATTCCACCATTTTGCCAGTTGGGAGGTCCTACATGGACAATGATGCTTGGAAGAAGAGACTCCAGGACTGCAAGTCTAAGCGTTGCCAACAGCGACATTCCCTCTCCTGCTTCCGACCTCGCCAATCTGACCTCCAAATTTCGAGATCAGGGACTTTCTCAACCGGAAATGGTGGCAGTTTCAGGTAACCAACGCGACTTTAAGCTCCATCCACTTCTGACTTGCCTTCTAAAACTGTTTTATTGTTATTTTAGGTGCTCACACCATCGGTAAAGCGCGGTGCACGGTCTTCAGAAATCATATTTATAACGATTCGAACATAGACACAGCGTATGCTAAGTCTTTACAAGACAAGTGCCCCACGAGTGGAGGCGACAACAAATTGTCACCTCTTGATTACAAAACGCCTACAAAGTTTGACAACTGTTACTACAGAAATCTGGTGGCGAAGAAAGGACTTCTCCACTCCGATCAAGAGCTTTTCAATGGAGTGTCTACTGATTCTCAGGTTACCCAGTACAGAAACAACTTGAAACTTTTCGAGAGAGACTTCGCTGCTGCAATTGTCAAGATGGGAAATATCATGCCTCTCACGGGTTCCCGAGGAGAGATCCGGGAGAAATGCAGAAAACGGAACTCAGATAGTTCCATCTTTCATATGCAGCGCGAATCTCAGAGACAAGAGATCATTATTTGATATGTGGCGTGCTCTTATGATACAAATCTTACTTCTCGAGTTAGGCCTAGGCCTAATCATATTATGAACAAATGGTATGACAAATCTATCACAAATTGGTATGGAAATTATATTCCTATCTGTACACGAGGCCAGGTGGCTAAAATAAATGTCATGCCCATGTAATCGTTTCTTTATTTGCACTATTTCTTTATTTCCCTGTCAAGTGACTTATTAATATGAATACCCCTTTTCTTATGAGCCAATTTACTATCTTTGTGTTGATAATTTTGTCTTAGTTGAGGGAAACATCCTTAAGAACTACACAACATCCAAGAAAATTATATGCTGCCAAATTCCAAGGATAAAGAATATCAATTATCAACAGTAATAACTTTGTCTCTTAATTATGAAAACCCTAATTATATATGTAAAATAAAATTAATCATCATTTATAATAGTTTTTCTTTATTAATTATGAAAACTTATGATACCAAATTATATATATATATAATAAAATTAGTCATCAATAATAATAGTTTTTCTTGTTAATTATGGAAATCTTATAACTAAGATTAGAGTGCTTGTCTTTTTTATTCCATGGTAACAAATATAGCAAGCTTCTTGGGATTAGTTTGCATGTACAAGGGAAATATAGTATATCCTTCATCTAAATTTGTTATATTTATGATATTTGATTGACTTATTGGCAAAATGAGTGATTTTTGTTGGTAGTTATTGCAAAGGTAGGGGCTATGTGACAATTTTCTCAATTGTGTTGGCACTAGGAGTTTGGAAGCAAATGGAGGACCTATTGCACCTATTACAGAGACTCCAACTCTTCCATATGATGTATCAGTGTATGCATTGGGTAAAGGAGTGAATGTAGTCATTTGACACATTTATAGGTGAGAGTGAATGACCAGTTATCTTATATAGTTGTTGTTGTTTTCTTTAATGTTGATAGGTCCATCTATTGTTGTGGGTTTTTCATGTGGATCTCCTTGTGGTTCTAGTGTCGATAGAGAGAGTGGATGTGGTGAGGTCTTGCCTCCAATGTTTAGGTTACTAAATCATCATGGTTTTCACATGGTTTTGGATGTTGCTAGTCTTTTCTTCCTTGTTTGTTTCTTGTGGATTTGTCATACTAAGGTCTTGGTGGTTTTGGACAGTGTTGGCCTTATACTTTTGGTTCATCGTTGACCATGGATTTATGATATTTGAGTCTAAAAAATTATGGTGTTCGTGGCAGGAGATTATGTGTCAAACTCTTATTTCTTGGCTCGTTGTTGTACCTACTACATTTGGGGTAAAAAAATGACATTTTTACAATGTTGTATTAATTAAAATAATGTTGAAACTAACATTTTCTAGAAATTTTCATGTTTTAAAAAGATAGGAATTAATGTTAATATATTAACCTTCCTAATGTCGAAGTGTATATTGTCATTTGCCAGGTTGATATGCTGATGATTTTCCATTTTTTGATATCCCACAAATTTCAATATAGTGACAAATGTAAGTTCGAAATATCAATGCACATAAACCCTCCTCGGCAAATTCACAATCCATTTCTGATGCAGGAGTATCACAAGGGCGTGCAAGCATAGCCAGTAGTGAGACAATGCAGAGATAAGAGATAGCTGGAAAAGCACCGAGCACATTTTTTGAAAATGTTTTGAAATATTAA